>PVJA010009043.1:0-55282 GCA_004027025.1 Myocastor coypus
AGTTGTTCCCCTACTTGGGATGCTATTGATTTAGGCATGTCTTTGTCAACTTTAGATATTATTTCTGCTCTGATGTCCTCTATACGTTTCTCCAGCCGTTTTTCCACTTCATGTATTTCTTTTTTTACTTCAGATGTTATCTCTGATCTCAGTTGCTCTATAAGTTTCTGCACTTGTGTGTCTGCCTTAGATGCTACCAGTTCAGAGGTTTCATCTGTATAATTCTCATTTTCTTCCATGATAGTGTCTTCTGTATTTGGTTTGGGTGGGCATGGGTCCTGAGATTGCCTCCTACTCCTTGTTGTTATCATTTTGTATGGAAGCGACCTCTGCACTTTGGTGGTGTTATGCTGTGTCTATGGGCGTTTGGTCTGGAGAATCCAAGGTGGTTCTTCTACAGAGGTTCCTGACTCTTGTGTTGGGGCTCTGGCTGCTAGCTTTTGTGAATCCTGGCGGATGTGGTCTGTAGGTGGAGGTGGAGCTTTGGGATTGAGTAGTCCTGGTAGGTTCGTGGACCAGATCGTTTGCCAAACGGGCTATGTGATGGGCTCAGTGCTGGAGTTTGGGCCGCGGTGGGTGCGCAGACTCAGCTCCCAGCGGTGCGATTTGGGTCTGGGCTGGAACAGGAAGTTCTGTCTTTCTAAATATTAAATGCCTTAGATTTAACATGGAATTAATATTTTCTGTCAGTCATTGATATTTTAATAAATCTCTATAGAATTGCATAGTATTTGAATAGGTTAATATATACAAAGATATCAACTAAGAAAAAGTTTCCATGGTAGTAAAGAATTGCTAAGAATAAAATATAACATAAATACTCTGCAGCACTTGGGAGGCTGAGGCAAGAATATCAGTGCGAGTTCGAGATCAGCCTGTGCTACAAAAGTGAATTCAAGGCCAGCCTGAACTGCATACTGAGACCCTGTCTCAAAAAAACAACAACAACAAAAAACCCCATAAATACTCTAATGGTAAACATATGATCAGAAGTTCTAACAGTTTTGGATAGGATATTGCATAAAGTTCTATTACTTCATGGATGTGGATAGTGTCAATGACACTTGCTGGTGGCCAGGTGTTACTTGTGGGACTGAGCTACTTGTATTTCCTTGATATCTACCCTGTAGACCTAGACAGAATAATGACCCAAAGGGTGCAGAAATCCATTTGTAGAATATGTTGATAGACATATTCTGCTGCTACATACAAAAGAATAGCTGAAAGACTGCTGTTGTATACCTCTTTTTTTCTCCTGTGTTTAATTGTTTGACCCATTTGGTGGGTTCTTTCTATTCTCTTTCACGGAGTTGTTGTCATTTCAATCCCTGTCTAGAATATTTTTTAGTAAACTGTGTAGTGTTGGGTTTGTCATCATGAATTTCTTTAGTTGCTCTTTGTCCTGGAAGTATTTTACTTCTCCATTAATCTCGAAAGAGAGTTTTTCAGGGTATATCAGCCTGGGCTGGAATATGTTTTCTTGCAAGACTTGAAGTGCTTTGCTCCCTTCTCTTCTCAACTTGATGGTTTGTAAAGAGAAAGATGCTTTTATTCTGATGAGTTTTCCTTTAAATGTGAGATCTTGATTATTATGTCTGGGTGTGGTCTTAATTGGGTAGATGTTATTTGGAGTTCTGTATGCTTCAGTTACCTGAATGTCAAATTGTTTGCATATATTTATTAAGTTTTCTGCTATAACTTTTGCTCACATTGTTTTTATATTATTTGTACAGACTCCTTCTTTCTCATGGATGCCTATTGGTCTTATGTTGTCCTTCTTTGTACCATCTTGCAGATGTTGGATTATTGATTTCTTGCATTCTACTTGTTATTTTGTTATCTCTTTACTAGCTGTAATAGTGTTTTTAAAGTCTGAAAGTTTATTTTCACTTTCATTGAAATGGTTTTGCCAGCTTGTGATTGAAGTTTTTAGTTCCCGTATATTACACTTTGAATCTGCTTCATACATTCTATTACTTTCCTATGTTGCTCATCCAAGCACTCCATCATTTTTCTATTGTCCTCTATTGTGTATCAATGTTTTCTTTAGAATCACTTAGTACTTCTTTTATTATAGGTGTTATTGCATTTTTTCTTTTTTTACTTCAGCAGTTATTTCTGATCTGTTTTCCTCTATACCTTTATGCAGTTCTTTCTTTATTTTGGATGTTATTAGTTTAGAGATTTCAGGTGTGTGACTTATAATTTCTTCTATGATGTTGTCTCCTGTATTTGTTCTGGGTGGGCTTTGGTATGAGAGCACATTTTGCTCCTTCTTTTTGTCATTTTGTATAACCCTGCTTTTTGAGCTTTGGTGTAGAGCTTTAGCAGAGTTCTTACCTTAGCACCAGATCTGGATCTACCAAGTTCAAAGTTGTCCAGGTAGGTGTGGCTTGGGTCTGGCTAGTGAGCTCCACTTCTTCCTGTTGCAGCCTTTGGCAGTGAACCTGTTGTGCCATTTTGTCAAGATGTTCTTCTGCATCAGCTGGAAGGGTCTCGACTCTAGTTTCTCTACAGATAGTTCTGCAGCAGTTTTCCACACTGTGCATGCTTGATCTGTGTGTCTAGCTGACTCTTCAGGTCCCATGCAGTCATGGGGTATCTTCTAGACTTTGTGCTTAACTCATGATTCAATGCTTGGACTATGGATGTAAATGCAATACCCACCCTCGGGTAAATATCCTGAATAAAATATAAGGAAGGCAAAGAGGCTTGCTAGCTGCACAGCTGCTGCTTCTCCATTTCATATTTGTTGTTTTCCACCACTATGAAGAATTGTCCTTGGCCATGTGCCACTTTGCCTTAGAAACAGCTGAGTATGGACTGAAACCCCCACTAATGATGAGCTAAATAAACCATTTTCTATCTTAATGCTGGCTATTGGGTATTTTGTCCCAGAAATGAGAGCAAAGAAACTGAGCCCAAATGTGGTTCCAGAAGTTGGGTCATTGCTGTTATGATCTGACCATGTGGTTCAAGAGTCTTTGGGAATTGCTTACAGGAAGAGATTTAAAGAAGTTAGAGATGTTGCCCAAAAGAGAAGTCCTAAAATGACTTCAACTGTTCTATATAGGATATTCTGGTCAGAGCTCAGAAGACCAAATTGTTGACAAAAATTCTGCCTGTAAAGACAAAGCTTTGGAGTTTTATGAATGGAAGAAGGACTATATTGGATGTTGGCCTCCATGTGATATGTGGTATGGTTTGGCAGAAAGTTTGTATAACTTTCGTTTGTGGCCAGAGCCTTTTTCTTTTGTACTTCAGGTTGGTCTCGAACTTGCACTGATCTTCCAGCCTCTGGCTCCCAAGTGCTGGGATTACCACACCTAGGCCCTGGAGCCTTTTTCTAAGATGAAGATTAAGCAAGGCAGACTGGTGAATCTGGCCCCCCTAAAAAAAAATAAATAAATAAAAAAAATTCAAGGGTGTCACATGTTGAGCCAGTGATGTTGCTGTTGTTGAGGGCTTTAGTCAGAAAAATAAGAAAAAAAGCCCAGAAGATGATTAAAATATTTTGAGTTTGGCCAATAAAATAAAACAAAATAAAAATAAAGTAATCTCCTATAAAGCTGTAGACTGCAAAGATAGAGGCAAAAAAAATTTCCATTGCTTAAAATACATAAATACATAAGTAAATAAACTAACCAACAAATAAATAAAAGATGGCTTCAGAACATCATCAAAAACAAGCCACCATGCTTTGTAGCCTTAAGACTGAAAAAGTGAAAGACTGCTTTGAGAAAATAGCTGCAGAATGTTCTGTTGCAGAATGGCAGTGATGGCCACATCGTGTTCCAAAATGTTGGAGCATAAAAAATTTGTTCCCCAAAATCATGGTGGGAGTAATCAGCAATCCAGGCAGTCAACCCTTACAGCCAAACAAACAAACGAGCACCCAAAGCAATACAACAACAGCAAAACCCCAAGCAAACAAGAAACAACAACAACAAAAATCATCCTGGCTACTGATCCTATAGGCAGGAGACTTTGACATCATCCACGTGGCATGGGCTTTTGGTACATGCAAAACACAAGAGTTCTGAGGTTACATATGCTTCCAACTAGATTGCAAAAGGCCTGGAAGGCCAGGCTAGTGCCCCATGGAGGGCAATATGTAAAGCTATGAATAAAAGCCTAACATGCAGTAAAAATCCCAAAAGTTTAAAAAAGGTATAAACCAGGCTGGGGAGATAGCTCAATAGCATAAGCACTTTCCTGGCAAGTGCAAGGTCCTGACTTCAATCCCTGGTCCCAGAAAATAAAACAAAACAAAGAAGCTATAAACATAGTCATCTATAAAAAGCTCAAAAAAGTAAAACAAAACAAAACAAAGTAAAAAAACAGTTTATAAGAAAACCAGTACCATTACTCTATAACTAAGGTACTTGACCTTAATGTCATTGTCTTTCTGGATATCAAACATCTTACACTTAATTTGCAATTGGTACTTTCCATTAATCATTGACATTCTAATAAAACCCTAAGGAATGTGGTAAGAAGGTACACACTTTTACACAGAAATTTAGAAATCTAAGCATATACAGTATTGTAGCCAGTCAATCCTATGGCATTTTTCCTCTTTTGTTACTTTCATTTAATACACTTTTTTGTTTTCTTGTAAACCAACCATTTACCTGAGAGAGAGTAACTATAATATAGCCATAACTAAAATTATATTAGAAGCAGCACACATTGAAAAGCTCAGAATGGCAGGTATTCAAAGCATAGGTTTAATGTTACACATTGCTATTCTTAGTATTAAAAATCTTTTGGAGGTTCTTAGGACCATTGTCTAATTCATCCTGAGTATATAAGTGCATGGTTTTGCTCCTGCCATGTTACCTATCTTTTCTGCTTGTGGTCTCTTCATTGTTGAACCCTTAAGTTCTTGATTTCCTTTCAGCTGTGTTATGCCTTTCCATTTTTACGTCTTCTTTTGAGTTCTTACACTAGGAAGACTATATGATATTTATAAATTTAGCTTTGATTTATTTCACTTATGAATATACATTTAAGATACATCCATTTATAGATGAATTCTCCCAGTTTCTCATTCTTTATAACTGAGTAATATTCTACTGTATATAATTACCACATCTTTTCCACCATTGTTGAGAAGATGGGCATTTTGGTTGTTTCCAATGTTTGGCTATCACAAATTGTGCTGCTAGGAACATAGGTGCACAGATATCCCTATGATATGATGCTTTCCAATCTTCCAGGAAAATTCCCACTAGGGGATAGCTTGACTGAATGGGATATCAAGTTCTAGTTTTTAAAGGAGTCTCCACACTGCATAATTCTGGATGGTAAAGAACATAGGTTTACAGACCAAAAGTTAAGAGAAAAAGAAAGGCTACAAGGATAACTAATATCTTGGCCCTGGCCCTTCAAGGTCAGTGAGAACTCAGGACATAAGAGAACCTGTACAATCACATCCTATAACTCAGTGGTTTTCCAAGTTTTCTGTTCAAGGAGATTATGGGGCTATGGAGGAAAGGAATTGAAGATACAAAGTGTGCATAAGGAGAATCGCCTAGAGAGAAAACATTCTCTTGGACTTTCACAGAGCTCAAATTAGTCAAGCAATGGCCATGACTCATCCAGATGTATGACACTGACAACAGTTCTAAAAAGTAAACTGCCATGTTGCATATCTTTTCTGTTTGCAGAAAAGTACATGATTTCGAAGTAAATCCTAAAGGGATTTGACTGACCTTGGAAGGCACAAGAGTTACATTTTTTTTTTAATACAGTTCTTACTTTAACTTGCACTTAATCACCCAGCAGAAAAGCTAGATTAGTATGCTGAGTGGTAAAAGCCTTAAATCAACAGCTTCTGACATTGCCAGTTCTGCCAATAACCCATTGTGATTATGGAATATTGCACTATGTATAGAACTACTTTCTTTTAGTTCAATGAGAAGAAATTTTTGTACCAATAATGATTAGAAAAATTATTATGTCTACATCCTGTGCTCTAAATAACTATGAGGGCAACAATACGCATGTATCAAATTTTGGGTATGTACTACTAATGTGTTTTGAAACTGTCGCATTGTTATTTCTTATTAAAAGTAATAAAAATGTGATAAATAAACAAAAAAGTTCTTACAAGAAAAAAAGAAAACCAGTACCATATATGTAGAGCCATATAGAGCTTACAATTTGCCACAGATTGCATCAAATGTTAAACTTAAAACTACAAGACTTAATATTTCCTCTTCTGTTTTTTGCATATCAGAAATGCATTTATATTTGAAAACAACTTAAATGTTAAGACAAATAATTTTAGTATATAAACTTGACTTTGTTTTTATATAGAATATAAAGATTTCCATCATTAAGTTTCCAAATGAAGGGTATTTTAGGCCGGAAGGAAAATATGTCCTGCATACAAGTGTGTATCTTTCATGTGCGGCACTGAAAACGAATAGTGTAGTGCTCCAACACATAAATTAGATCAAGTGACATCATACATGGGCAGGGGAATTATTCTACATAATCTGATTGAAGAAACAAACACAACACAAAAACTGTGCAAATAAGATCAAGTCAGAAAATTTAGTTAGTACACTGCAGCTTATATGGGAAGGTCTGTGAGGCTATTGCGTATACATACCACACTGAAACAGCAAGGAAGAGCTATTTATAGAGAACAGTGGGAATGAGAGACTCTCACTAAAGCAAATTAACTTGTCAACTGCCAAACAAAACTGTGCATGTGAGTATTACTATACTGAAGGCATGCTATACCAGTTTCTGTGCAGCATGCTAAGGGGTCTTCGTTAGAACGTCTTCAGTGGTGCACATGAAACACTGATTGCCACATTTTTGCCTTTGCCAAATTTCAAGCACGTCTTTTCTTAAGTGGAGTATAGCTTTTATCTGTTAGCTCATCCTGTAAAAACATGTGAAGATAATGTTCATTCTGTACCTGAGGATGACCAGTGAGTCTTGCTTTCTTTTTCTAATTCACTTTGGAGCCAAAGTCGCTGTATCTTCTCCTAACAGTAGATTCTTTTAGTTTGAAAATAGATTTGTCTTGACCCTAATCTCGTAGGTGGTGAAGCGGCCCCGGCCTACTCCCACTGTCTGCGGGTTGCTCACATCAATCCCGAGGAAGTTGCTGGGCGGCCCATAGGCGTCATTCAGGTTCTGCGGCTTGGTAATGAGCCGCCAGGAGTCCGCTAAGGTCTTCGCGACCGGCTTCCTCAGCCCCCTCGCGTTGCACAGACGGCGCAGTTGCCACCCGCCGCGGGGACAAGGGGCTCGCGCACAGCGGTCGCGAGGCGGAGGAGCACGTAGGGTGGCCGTTCACCCTGCGCGAAGCTCCACCCCCGCAGCCCCCACACCCGGCTCCACGGGCTTCCGCCTCAGTGCCTGGGGAGGAACAGCTGACTCGCCAGAATGCCTCGCCGCCGCGCTGGAAGGCCCGGCTGAAACCGGGAGGGGCGACGAGGACCTAAACTTGCTTAGGTCCCATTGCTTTGTATCCTGCTATTTACACATTTTAGAATGGTAAAAATGCCATTTTCATAAAGAGATGTACATGAATATTTAGGGAGCCAGAGCAAAATGTTATGATTTGTGTCTAGATATCTCTGCAAAGCGTCACGTGGTAACTGAGCAGCTTCTACAGTTTGTGATTTATTAATGATCCAATATTGGGGTTATGAATGTGAACGCTACACCTGCTCTGAACACAATATAAGAGAAAAATAGTAACTTACTAGCTGCTATACTTGCTGGTATTCCCTTTGTTTTTTTGCTGTTTTCTAACACACCATAAATAGCTGACCTCTGCCATGTACCACTCTGCCTCAGAGCCAGCTAAATATGGACTAAAACCTTCACTAACTGTGAACTAAAGATGCCTTTCCTTCATTAATTCTTAATGATGGGTACTTTGTCCCAACCATAAGAAAAAAGAAAAAAAAAAAAAGCTGAGATGAGATCCTATTAGATATTCTTGCTCACAGTACAGGAGACAGCACTGGTATTACTTCTGGTGGCCATTTTCCTATTGGTGAAAGGAAGTTGAAAGTCCTTGCTTTAACAGGCTGCCCAGGGAATAAGTAGTATTTTTCTTTTCTACTTGTAGATTCTACTATTTATTCTACTATTTATTCACTGTCCCCTGTACTTTTTCTTCTGATGCCTTGTGACGGCATGCTAAAGGATGAGGCAGGCAGTCCCTGCAAGACCCCCTTTCACGGAGTCACTTTAACATGGCCCCTTCTAGCTCTTTTTACCCTTACCTGTGGCATCTTCATCAAATTTGGGCGTGTATTAGGAGAAAAACGAGGAGAAGCAAGGTTCAGTCAAAACCAGAGAAATGCCCAAATGTGATTGCTTTCTCAGGGCAATAGAGAAAGGGCCATGTCAGCTCTCAGTTCTCTCATCCTCATCTTGCAGATGCAGACTCGGCAATGAAATTTTTCTGTATTGTGAAGATGAGCAAAGCTTATCACTTTATCTAGGATGACCACAAACTCTGACAGACCTGCCTGAGCTGTTCAGAATATCCACAGCAAGTTCAAATGCAGAAGGCTAGGTGCAGGAGTGAAACTCTCTATCAGCTGCCCAATGATTGCTCTTTCTGAGATGCGTCAGATGCACCCTGCTGTAAGCTCCAGGACAACAGAAGCTTGAGTTCACTGTTCATTGTTTGATAGCAGGCCTGGTGCCCTGCTGGGCCCTGAATATTCAACACTTGCAACAGAGACCACATGCTCTCCAACGCAGACATGGAAAGCAAGGTGCATGCTGTCACTGTTTGAAATCAACTGTGTTGGGGTCTATGTGCAACAACTGATACCTGGAGTCCTAACCCCAGGCCTGGTATCCTGCAGCCAGAGCCCTGGACTCAATTCCCTGTGGGGATGCATGGTATCCTGTTGGATCTTCTTCAGCCTATGCTACCTTTTCTGCTCTGTCCTAAGGCAAATAAAAAGGAGAGTGCAATTTCTAAAGAGAATTTCAGAGAGCAGTAAGAGTAATAATTCATACCTTATACCAAAGACGTGGTCTGATTTAATCTTTAATCTTATTTTTGCTTTGTCCACTAAGATGTGTAATGCAGGCAGTAGAAGGCTGGTATGTGAGATGCTGCAGTGGTGACAGTGATACCCTGGTGAGGGACGCATGATGCTTTACTACAGTGCACTAAACATGTTGTGACTTTAATTCATATTTATTCTTGATTTCCCCTTTTAATGCCTGTGACTTATGTGGTGTGCAAGTACCGGAAGGACAATTGGTAAATTCAAAGAACACATGCTCAAGCTTTCTAACAAGTGATTTATGCTATTTAGGGCTGCAGAATCATAGACAATTAGAGGCTATAGGAGTGAGAATCCTGATTTTGGTGCTCTCAATCCACTTGAAGGGCATTACAGCATCCAGGTCCCAACAATACAGGACTTATTTGGGTCCTTGCGCTCCACAACAGAGTAGGTGCACGTCTCATGGTTGAAGATGGCAATACACTTCATATGGTTAAAAGTCAGAGGTACAGAAGCTCTGTCATGGTGAAAAGAACAAGATTTCTTAGCAGAATGTGACTATAACCCCCATTATCCTGCTGCCCGATTGGATCAGTTCGTGCTCATAAATCTAGGGCACTGCTTGGTTAGCAGCCCAAGAGCTGGGCTGCAGACTGCTGGACCCATCTTTCACACCAATACCAAATTCCATCCCATATGTACAGACATAGGACCTTCTGTGAGTACCAGTGCAGGTCTCCCCAATGTGGGAAAAAAGGAATCTTGTCAGACTGGCCCTTTCCACCCTTCCTGTTCAGAAAGTGGCCACCACTACTATTGCTGGAATGTGGGAATAAAGATCGATCGTGAAATAATGGTGATCTCTAACCAGAGCAGTAAACTACCAACAGTAGTGAGGAGCCACTCATGCCAGAGTCAAAGAACATGGGAAGTTGATGATTATATTATGCCACATTTTCAGAGCCATTTACTGCCCACTATGTGGTGAATAGATTAGGAGCCACTGCCCCCAAGAAGCCCATCTCATGATACTAGATTGAGACTGTCTTTAGAGGACAAGGGAAGTCAGATCTAAGACCCTTTACAGTGGTTCTCAACCTTTCTAATGCTGTGACCCCACAATGCAGTTTCTCATGTTGCAGTGACCCCAAACCAAAAAATAATTTTGTTGGCTACTTCAAAACTGTAATTGCAAATAAATAACATTTTCCAATGGCTTTAGGTGACCCCTGTGTTTTGATCGTTCAACCCCCGCTGGGTTAAAATTTGTATTTTAACAAAGGAGGATGTTTCAGACCTTTTATGGAGCTGTCATATACAGTGAAGTTCCTCCATAGTTATTGTTGAGCCCCTGTATTATGACACTCTTGCCATTTGGGGTTCAATGAAAGAAGTCAGACATCTGTTTCCCAGGGACTAAGACATGAGATAATGGCACAGAAAGCATTTGAATTACTATGGCTGCAACAATGGCAGTCATGCACTGGCCTCTTTGTTTCTTCAGGCATTAATTATAGCATGGTTAAATTGAATTGCAAATCATCTTTAGCAGGTATGATATGATCATATGGTAGTGATACTCTTATTTAAAGTGAACAGTTTTGATCCCAAATGGCAATATAATGCTCCCTGTCCTTAGAGGTCTGTTAGTTTTTCAAGGTGATCCATTGTGCCTGGGGAGAAAATGTTGGCAGGGATGAGGAAAAAGGGACAAAAGATAATAGCTGACTTAGGTCATGACTTATCTGCCCAGTTGGTGAAATGACTCCCAGAACAATAGTAAGAACCTCTGTTTATACTTTTACAAAGTTACAAGACACAGGCCGCCCAGTGACAAATAGTCCACTATATCCAGACATGGCTTTTTAAAGGCTGAGGTAGCTTGACTGCTAAAGATAATGAAGCCTTATCATGCTCTCCCACATAGGATCATTTTTAGCTTTAGTGGCTCCAGATCTTATCAGTAGCACAAGAAAACTGTGCAAAAAAAATCATGAAAAAGGGTGAGGATTATTATTTTTAGGCAGTGAAACGATAAATTTTTTCACTGGTACTCTTCAATAATTTTATAATTAATATAGTTTGATGTAAAAATACGAGAAATATCATCTCAAATTTCAACCTTAAACTTGTGTGTAGATGGGTCATGAAATAACTCAGCTCCAGTGGCAAGCATCCCAGCAGTTCCTCAGGAGTTAACTTCATAGTTCCATAGGACCCTGCAATGCCATTCCCAGTACAGAGCACCAAAGAATGGAAAGCATAGACACAAACACACCTACATGTTCCATCATTGTTGTTCACTATAGAGAAATAAGAAGATCTGGATTCCAATGTCCCTCTGCACCTGTATGCATTTTCCAGGTGTGGGGTGGCAGTGTCTTTGAGTGTAGATAAGTGTGACTGAACAAAACTTCAACATGCAGAAATAGGGGTGGACTTTGGCCAGCAGCCCAGAGAAATAAACTCACACAGCGGACAAGTGTCATGGATTCCCCTAGTATGGGTGATGTAGAAGAGACAGAGTCAACTATACAGAAGGGGGAGATTAGATAGTTGTAGAGGTGGGTAGCAGTGGGGAATGAAAAGCAGAGATTAAACTGTCCACAGTTGGGGTTTGTGGTCAGTGAAACCACTTAGAAAAAGTCTGGCAGAGTACTTTAAGTTCTGTTCTTCTTGATCCCTGGGAAGGTGAGGTAAGAGAATTTCAACTTCAAATCTATCACCAGCATACCCATTGCAGAGAGAAATAAGGATAAAAGATGTAGTATTCTAAAAAATTAGAAAGTAATGGCTACGGTTTCAAAATTATGTGAACATATTCAATATTATTCAATAGTGCCATTTAAAAATAATTATAAGATCATGTTACTATATAGAATAAAAATGTTATTTCAATAAATTATTTAGAAGGCCAGGCCTGTAATCCCAGCACTTGTGAGGCTGAGGCAGGAGAATCAGTGAGCATTCGAGACCAGCCTGGGCTACCAAAGTGAGCCCAAGGCCAGCCTGAACTGCATAGTGAGACCCTGTCTCAAAATGACAAAAATAAATACATAAATAATTTAGATATTTTTATGTTGTTTTAGTATATGAACATGCATAATTGTACCATCTATTTGCAGGAATAGCTTTCCAAGAAAAAGGCCATAAGTGGATAAAATTTTAGTTCTACCCACATTTAAGATGGGAGGGCCACAGCTGGGAGAGACTCAGCAGAGACATCACAAGTATCATGTTATCTGATGCCCAGATATGAAGATGGGTAAGATTGACCCTGTGTCTCCTTCACTGCAATCTGAACAATGGGCCTGGGAAGGCTGGACCTGGTAACAATGAAGGCCAGGATACCTCTCTGTTCTGCTGAGGTACCCTCAGCCTGGATATACAGACACTGGTGATGTGGATATCTAGCCACTATCCTGAGGGCTTTAAAATACTGTTCCACAGAAGTTGAGGCAGGTGGGAATCGTGTTGTGCCAAAATAAAAAAAAAGAAAAAAAAGAAAGCTAACTAGAAACAGACAGGATAAGAAGTGAGTCAGTCCTCAGAAAGTAGGAGCTGGCTCTGATTTAGAGACAAATGATCACACGTGCCAAAGTAGAGTAATGTGTCACTCAGGCTAGGAAATTTGTCAGAAAGAAGAAAAGGGCACCTGATGCCCTAACTATGTACCAGTTATTTTACTGACCTAGGCTTGAGACCTCAGGTCCAAGTCCAAAGAAACTGCTATGTTCCAATTGTGTGAGTGGTTACCTGCAGAATCACTTCTCACATCCACTTGGTAATGCCTAGCTCACAATGAAAACAATGGGGCCCAGAGAAGCTGATGAGATTTCCCTAAGACACAGGGCCTATACAGGGAAAAACAGATTCAGACTCAGATCCACTGTAACAACTAAGGTCAGTCTATACTTTAGTTCCTGGGAAAGCGTAGAGGATGGTCCTGAGGCCATGCTCAGATGGTCGTGCAGAACATGGTTTGAATATAACAAAAGATCCTCCTCTAGTGAGGAAGAAATGTTCAGTCATCCTGGATGCTAGCTATGATGCCACCATATTTTTAAGTCACTCTGTCTGTATGCTGCAAAGATATAGTGAAATACCCTGAGCTTAGAAATCAAGATGTAGCTATGAAAGGCCACTGCTTTGCCTGAGAAGCACCTCCAGACACCAAGTTCAGTCTTGTCATCAGGGTCTCTCTCTCTCTCTCTCTCTCTCTCTCTCTCTCTCCTCTCTCTGTCTCTTCTGCCTACTAACACTCAGGTCTCTCAATCACTGTAGGCAAAGTGTTTGAGACACTAAAACTCCCATAGGACTAGGTTATTCTCATTAAGTCAGTTGCTTACCTCTCTGTTCTGTGGAGTGAGCTAAGACTGAGTCTCCTGAAATGATTCAGATTTGGAGGAAAGATGGAGAATGGCTACTTTATACCAATTTTATAGCAAAAATATCCTTTTTGTTTGAGGGTGAAGTTTGGCTTTAGCTCAGTTTTCTAGCACGCATAAGGACCTATGTTCTTTCACAACACAACACAAAGCACACACTATTCTTTGTTTTGAAAGACATTATAAAGGACTTCTATGCATGGGACAGCAGGTATCTCTGATCCATCTTATCAAAAGCCTGCATATTTGACTTCCACAGAAGCTGCCCCCAAAACTGCTACAGAAATTGTTGTTGCCTTCACTTTAATGCAAGCTTCAAGGAACACAGGGATTACATGATATGGCAGATAGATCATTCTTGACATCGCTCAGCTGATCTGTCTATCTGTACTCACAGGAATCTTGGTAAGCATTGAAAAGTCAAGGCTACAGGGACAACGTGGCCAAGTTAGAAAACTTGGTCTTTAGACACACTTTCCTTGTGCAAAAGAACCTGTGTCAATATGGGTATTTCTGAATAAAGTTGCTGGTCACACTTAAAAAAATAGTTAAAGAAACTAAGCAAAAGAAAAATCACTTTAAGGACTGGACAAACAAAAAGTAGTTCAGCCATGCAGTTCAGTATTATGTGTCTTGAAGAAGAATATTCCAATGCACAGTAGAATGGATAAACTTTAAGGATACCACCAAAAGTTCAGTTAACTAACCTCAAAATATTAAAAACTGTTCTGTTATGTGAGACTCTTAGAAAAATTGTACAAATAGGAAGGACAAATAGGGTGACCATGAGCTGGGGAAAGGGTAGAGCAATGATGGTTGAAAGACTGCTAGGTTTTATTTGTGAAAATGAATCTGGGAATGATGGATAAATATTTCCAAATAGTATGAATGTACCCAATGGAAATGAACTACAGAAAATACACATGGAAATTAACTATCTCTGTATACTCATACTTCCAGGATACTACCTCATGTACACTTAGGACCATAGATGATAAAAGGTATGGATCAAGGCTCACAAGGGGCACTGTGCCCTCTGATAGAGGCATAGGTGGTAACAGTTGGGCCATCTAGAAGTGAATTTTGAAGGAAGAGGTGGGAATTTTGTGAATTTCTACTCATTTTTCCCTTAAATCTGAAACTGTGCCACACAATTTTATCTTTATGAAGTAACCAGAAGATGAGGGATTGATCAAAGAAAAATCTCCTCTTGGCAGAAATCGGGTCCACGTTGGCTCCCAGGACCTGAGACTCACATGCTGCAGCACAGAATTCCATTTTCAGTGCAAGAACAGTCCTCACAGTAATTTGTCTTCCAATGTGAGTATAATGGGTGTATTGTTCCTTCCATGTCCTTACATCCTGAAACAGCAAAATGAACATCATCAGTGGAGTCTCAAACCATGTGATGGGAAAAAAAAAGTTTGTAAGAAAATTGAAGCCAGATCCTGCCATAAAAAATTTCACTGTTGCCCAAGAGAATACTCTGTATTGGTACGTGGCTATATTCTAATACTGTGCACTCCACACCACTAATAACATTTTCTTATACCAAGTTTAACTAACTTCCATGCCCATATTTAACATAAATAATGCCTTCATTCATGTTACTAGAATCACAAGGAACTTGGTTTTTCCACATTATTCTGTTTGAGAATCTGTGAAAAAAATGTTTTAATTCTGTTCTTGTTTTGTTTTCAGAGTCTCTCAATCCCTTGTGTGACTGCAAATATCTTGGGGATTTAAAAAACATGAAAGATCACATGTTCACAATGCACAGTATCTTAGTTTTAATTCCCAGCACTTAAGGAAGCAAACAAAACAATTCTAAGCAAATTAAAACATCTGTGCTTGTATTTCCTTCTCCTGGGACTATGAACTATGAAAGCCAGATCTTTTTAGACCACACCAGAACACTCTCCAAGTAATATCAATATTCAACCAAGGCTTAGATCTGTTAGTTGGACTTCTGAGGCCTACTTGTGTGTTTGCAGAATTCCTATACTTAGTGTTTCCTGGGATGCCTGGGAAATTGCATTATCATACCTGCATCCAGTTTCCCTGAATCAGCACCATCAGGTTAATACTTTTCCTGGACTTGTCAGACACCTGAACCTGTGAATACCTATTTAAATGCTAAATTTCTCTCTCTCTCTCTCTCTCTCTCTCTCTCTCTCTCTCTTTCTCTCCCTGTTTTAGATTTTCAAATTTATTTTATTTTTCATTTTTATTATAATTTCCTTTTTTTTTTGTCTTTTTGAGATAGGGTCTCGCTATGCAGTCGAGGCTGGTCCTGAGCTCACTTTTGTAGCCCAGGCTGGTCTCGAACTCACAGCGATCCTCCTGCCTCAGCCTCCTGAGTGCTGGGATTACAGGCGTGAGCCACCACGCCCGGCTTTTATTTTGAAGAATAAAAACAAGAGCAAGAAAAACAACAACAAAGACAGAAACAGTGGCTCTTAAACCTAATTGCTTGTAGAAGTCATTCAAGGAGTTTATGACCATATAGCTCTGAACCTAGAGATTCTGCTCCACCAGGTCTTTGATGGATCTTGAGAATTCATATATTGCAGAAGCTTTCTAGACAGTTCTCAGCCAGATAGAATTGAGTATCCTTGTTGAATATGTAAGCCAAGGTGGAGACCTGTATTTGCCTCCATTTCTGTAACTCATTACCCCTCCTTTCAGGTAGATTCAATCACATTGATCTGACTGCTGGTTCCATCTCCCAGGATGCAGTAACACAGTGTGCACCAAAACCAGGACTTACCAGCTCGGGAGCTGACACCATCTCGTGTAGGCATGAAATAACAACTAGCATTACATGAAGCCATGAAAGTGGCAAGGACCAGAAGTCTTCCCAGGAGAGCTTTCTGTAATGTAATGAAAGTAATGGCAGAGAGTAAGTAGATTTGGACTATCATCCTGGTCTGAGAGTCACATACAAGGCTCCCTGAAGGATCTTGCAAGTGGATCTGAGAGTGGATATTGCCTCAGGTGACCCAGTCAGGGAACCATATCTATATCCACTAGGGAAATGATGAAGGCAATTAAATATTTGCCAAGGGTCCCACTGCTGCAATGAGTTCATACTTCCTTATTGCAGTGGAATTTCAAGAAATCCTTGTAGATGTGTTGAATATTTTGTTTTTCAAACATATTGAATACAAAGGATAGAAATGAGAAACAAAGACATAACATGAAGAAAATCCAGTGGGAGGCTGGTGGAATCCAGTATGTCAGAGAAGTGACTAAGAAGACAGGTTAAAGCCAGGTTGAAAAAAGATCCTGTTGCTGAGGAATTCATTTTGCACATGATAAAGACCTTGTTTTCATATTCTTTTTTATTTTATTTTATTTCATTTTATTTTTGTATTTCTGAACTATCTTCACATAAGAGTGGGTCTGATGAGTGAGTGTGTGAACAAAAAATTGTTAATCCAGGGTGAAATTGGTTGGGTCAGGTATGTACACATGACAAAAATATCTTTTAAGAAGGACAAGGTACATGTGAAAATCCCAACGCATAATTTAGGGAATCTTTTTAGAAATCAGGTGAGGTAAGGGATGTCCAGAAAGATATCTGAAGTTAATGAAGTGATGCTACAATGGATGATATTACACATGTAAGTTCAGAAAGGAGGACATAGAGGATAAAGCAGAAAACCTACAGAGTGTTCATCAAAGAACATGTAAAGTATTCATTACATGTAAAATAAATGTGCTCTTTGAGATTTTGAAAACTGATCTGTGGAAAGTGACTGTTGAATGGTGGTCATGGAGCATATGGCAGACATTTCAGAGAAGAACCAGAGTAAATTTTCTTTATATTCACTGAGAAACAGATTCTACAAGGGATTTCACTATATTGAGAGCCCCTGTCTTCCCAGAGTGCTAGGCTGTCTTGGAATTGCACCCAGATCCCTATTCTAATGCTTCCTTGAAAGCCTAGGTCATCCCTGGTTACACACCTATGGGCTAATCTGATTGAAGATACTAAGAGCCAAAAGCCTGGGTGTTTGCTACTCCTTTACCCTTGACTTCATTTGTCCTCTGTCACAGATGTCAAACATTTGTCATTTCATGTACACGAAAGTAGAGCCAGTTTCCATGTGACAGTGTGACCACAGGTATAAAAGAAAATGGGTGGGACAGGTGCTGCATCTGGGTGATTTGATTGCTGTGTCCAAAGAAGTGCACTGAGGCAGGTGAGTGGGTTATACACTGCCCATGGTTTTCACTCCAATGGTGACAATGAGGCCAGTGCCTGACAGGTACTTTCCAGCCTAAGTGCCATATGCCAAGGATTTTGTAGAAGGCACTCAGGCTGTGACATGGGAAGACAAATATTGTAGTAATAAATGAAATAGAAATGATTAACACAGAAAGTTCTCTAACATTGTAACAAGTGTCCATATGTAGATAATTTGGAAACATTGTAAACTCAGAATAATCCTGTCATTGACTCTCTCAGTTACTTTTCTCTCATTGCTGTGATAAATACCTGACACTCAAAATTAGAGAAGGAAAGGTTTACTTAGCCCACAGTTACTGCAGGTTTCAGTCCATACTCAGCTGGCTCCAAGGCAAAGTGTTACATGGCAGAGAGCAATCTTCCATGGCAGTGAAAAAAAGCAGAGAGCAAAAGGGAGGAGTAGCACCAAAAATGGCTACAGAGAGCAAGTCTGTCTCTTTAAATTGCATTCAGGCTCTCTGCCCCTGACTGGGAGAAGTACTCAAACTCATTATCCCAGCAGCACTCCCACCCATAATCCCAGTGGATCATAAGTTAATCACAAAGTCTAGAAATCTGCCCCAATGACTGCACCTAGACACAAATCCTAACATTTACTGTATCCACAGGGAAACTGAGCCAAGTATAAGAAATCACATACACAATAATAATTTATAGCAAATAGTTCACAGAGAGCAATCCATTCATGCACATACATATGTATTCTCACACACTGTTTAACATTTGCACCCATGTCTGTTCTGAGACTTGAGCCAAAGAGAAAGGGGAAGAGGCAAAGAGCAACCCTACTTTAGGCTGCTTCCAGTGCCTGTGAGGATCTGAGTATCTGATGGTCTTGTTTCACTGAGTTACAGAACTAAGGAATCAGAGAAGAGGAGCCATTGGCCAAGAACTTTGCTTCTGAACCACATCTCCTGGAAAGGACCACAGGAAAGCTGACCAAACCAATACTACTTTACCACTCAGGTCCAGCCCTGAGGGAATTTGATGCTGGTGTTGATACTTATGTCCATGGTTACCCTTGAGTACAGAGGCATTAAATTCCCATGACATTCATACATTCCATCCCAAAACCCACTTTCTCTCTGCTTGGATTTCCCCCACATTGTGAGCTCCTAAGAGGTGGTGTCAGGAGAGTGGGATCAGCATAAGCATTTTTAAGGGCTTTTCCATTACCCTGTCCTCATCAGAGAGCAGTAAAATTAGTGTGTCTGTCTGTGGTGGAGTTAGGGTCAGTTTCTTCTAAAGAGGTCCCTGCCCTAGTGAACCTATCAGAAAGTCACATTTGTGAGACCCTGCACTACAGAAAGACATCTGAGTTTCCAGTTCTCCCAGATTTGAGGTTCAAACCAGATGGCTGCTTTTATTCCCCTACCTCAGTTTCCCCATTTTTATAATAACATATCAATTACTGCTTTGAAATTGTATTTATTTCCAAAAACCATTCATGTGGGCTGCACAGTTTAGAGTCATGTATTTAAAGTTATGAAATCTCAGAATGGCATCATAAAGATCAACAAAGAATTACAGTCACATAAATTTCTTTTCCTTATTATCTTCTCCCTCTTCCTATAGAGAGCTATGTCCACTCATGTAACAGAATAAATGATAGTGATAGTGATGTTTTCTATTAAAGCTCACTTATAAAAATCCATCAAAAGGGAAATGAAGAAGGATTTATAAAGAAAGAGTCCATTGTTATTTCTTGTGATGCAGATAAAAGCAGTAACCTTTGTCTCTGTAAGTAAAATTTTGTAACCACTTGTTCCTATAAAGTCTTATAATGACCAAGCAGGGCCACCAAGATATGCTATAAGGCTATCACAGATTGATAAACTACCTTTGTTCTTCTGCCTGCCCACAAGTTCCAAACTGAAGACCAATCCCCTTGGCAGTAAGTGTTCATCAGACTCCCTTCCTTTGCTCAGCACTCAGCTCTTTTGGACAGAAGTCCACTGAGCCAGGTGTGCACCCAAGATACTGGCTTTCCTAGTTCTCCTGTGATCTCCTGTCTCTCGAATTTTGCAAAACTTGGAACATGTGCTTAGTGACTTAAATCAGACACATTAACTTAAATATTGTATGATATCTCTCATTTGAGGGAAGCAAAGTAACAAAGAAAATGATAAAAGATGGGTATAAAGGGAGAGGAATGGAAGGAGCACTTACCACAGGGAATTTGTCCAAGGGAAAAAGGACAGTGTTGAGAAGGAGAGAAAGAGGAAGTGAGAGCAATAAAGAAGTGTCATGTACATTGAGTAATGCCTAATCTGGGGATTAATGTAAACACTATATGGCATAACATGAGTGAAGACAGAAAATATCAGCAAAATGAAAAGGGTGAGAGAAGAAATGAAGGAGGGGGTAGGAGAAAGGAAGGAGATTAGAAAAGGAACAAACAGTAGCACTTACATGTAGCCATTCTCTAGGATTATTGTAACATGTGTGAGTCACAGATATGCACTGATGAAAAAAACAAACAAACAAACAAAAAAAACAACCTCCCAGGATGGTGAGATAGTTCAGTGGACTAAATCACCTTCTTAGACAAGGTTATGCAAGTACAGGGACTAGGTTCCATCCCTGGCACCACATGCTGTGCCAGCCGTAACCCCCGCAAGAGTCTGGGAATAGTGGTGCATGCCTGCAATCTCAGCATTAGTGAGGCTGAACTTAGGAAGATCACCACAAGTCCGAGCTGCACAGTGAGACCCTGCACCAACCAAATACATAGCAAAACAAAACAAAGCAAAATCCAAGCATTACAGGTTCTCTAATGTCCTGAGTCCTCACTGACCTTGAAGGGCTAGGGTCAAAATATTTATTTCTTTGTAGCCTTTTTTTTCCTCTAATTTGTTGGTCAGCAAACTTAAGTTGTTAACCATCCAGCAGATAGACTTATTGATATTTTTACTCTACAACATAGGCATTTGAGATTAACATCACTATCTATCTTAATATCAAACACCTTAGATATGACATGGAAAAATCATTGATATTCTAAACTTTAAGTCACTATGGAATGCAAACAAAAGAACAAATACACTTTTTATACAGAAATTTAGAAATCTAGCCATGTACAACATTGTAGCCAGACAATCCTATGACATTTTTTCCCTGTCTCTTGTTTTCTTTTATTACTTTTTAAAACAATCATTTACTTGAGAGTATATCATTAATTGATTATGACATTAGTAGTAGTACACATTTAGAAGACCACAATGATAAGTGTTCTAAGCATGATTTTAGAAGATTATGGGGCCACGGAGGAAATTGGCTGACACTGGCAAAAGATCTACCAACTGCTATACATGGTTTCAGGGTAAATCCTGAGGGGATTTGATTGATCTTGTCAGATACAAATGTTACATTTTTTTTGCTGTATAAGTGTTGCTTTATCTTTGTCTTAACCATCCAGTAGAAAAGTATAACTATGAGGTATAAAAAGGAAAGCCATATTAGTAGACTGAACTGTAGAAGTTTCAAGTAAAGACCTTCTGACATTGTCAGTTCTGTGGATAACCCACTAATATTATGGACTACTGAATTATAATGGATTATTTTGCTAAATTCACATACCTACAATATTGGAATGGCAATGGAACACCCGTCTCTGACAAAATGAAACAAAAAAGGGGGCTATAAATGAAGGACCATATACATATGTGTATATATATATATGAAGATAGATATACAGTTACTTTCTGTTAGTTCAATGAGAAGAAAAATTTGTACTATCAGTGTTTAGACAAGATATCGTGTCTGCACCTTGTACTCTGAATAACTACTACAAAGACAGCAATATTCAATGTATGAATTATTGTAACTGTCCTACTAACCTGTTTTGAAACTGTCCCGTTGCTATTTGTTTCTCACTAAAATTAATAAAAAAAAAATGAAGCAAAAGCCTCTCCCTTTGTGACTCTAGCAGTCACATTTGTGAGACTGTGAATAGCAAAGGATAGCTGGGTTCTCAGCTCAATTCCATATGTTTGGGATTCAGACAAGGTGGTAGCTTCTTCCCTTTCTCCACTTTAGTTTCCTCCTTTTTCAAGTGACCCATAAATTGCAGTTCTAAAGTTTTATTTAATTCCATGTATCACTCATGTGGCCCTGAAGATTTAGGTGCAAAATAAAATATATAGAAGTTCACAATAATGTATATTTTAAAGAGCAGGTCACTTTTTTATTTTCCTAATGCTACTGCATCCATATATTGTACAAATTAGGTTGTAATATAGAAATGATTCAAATATTGCTGACATTATACAATAAACTCCACCAGAAGACATACAAGCAATAGAAGAACAAATAAAAATACACATTAATTTTATATTTGGTGACATTTGTGTATGAAATTAGTTACATGCTGATGTTAGGAAGGTGCTTTCTTAGAGACATACCCAATCCAGTTACATACCATTGTGATGATTAGGACTCTGTCAAGGCAGGTGCATCTAAGAACAGTTACAGAGAGTATTTATACAGAAGAGAGTCATCACATATTGTACGTCTTGGTACAGACAACTGGCCAAGGAGCCACTGAGCATTTACACAGAACTATTTATTAGCTGATAAATATATTTGTAGATGGTTTATCAGACTTTTACATATTTACTAGGTCACCTTGTAAGGCCTTTGACATTTTCTGCACTGATGACATATGTTTGCATTAGACTTGAAAGAGTAAAAGAAAAAAAAAAAGAACATTACTTTTCTGAGCAGTCATTCTACTCATCCAAGGGATAGGTCATGTGCACAATTGCTTGTACCAAGAAAGATCATGCGCCAGCATGCAAACTACAAGATGAATTCTGAAGGTGATTTTGTGAAACCATAAACATAGTAAGCGAGTGATGCTGTGGCCCTCAAGGTCTGAGCTGAGGCTCAGATGTTCTTGTATGAGATAGCAGGAATGTACTGGACATCCTGTCGCTCAAACAGGCTGCTGCCTCTGTCGTGATTCTCTGTTGGGAGACTTATACTTTCCTCTCCCATGGTTCTTATTTTTGTGCATAAAATTACTTTCACCTCCTTCTTTAACAAAAGTTCTCTATGTTTGAAGAAGTGCTGCCAAAACTTACATTGTGTGCTGTTAATTGAGTTGCTTTCTAAAGTACTCAGCCTGGGTAACTCACTATTATTATGGATTACTGGATTATATCGGGTTATTTTGCTGAATTCAAGTAGCTACAATATTTGGACTGGCACCAAGTATGAAAAGGTCCTTTAAAGACTTCTCCAAATAAAACTTCTCTAATAGCAATGGAAAAACCATTTGTGACAAAAGAGAGGGAAATAAATAAAGAACAATTTTGTAGTGAAAACAATATATATGTATGCATGTATATATAAGATAAGATAGATATGCAGCTACTTTTTCTTAATTAAATGAAAGAAAGGTTTGTACTAGTATTGTTTAGACAAGATATCATGTCTACATCTTATCCTCTGAATAACTACTATGAAGACAACAATATGCAATGTATTAATTATTGTAAATGTACTTCTAAACTGTTTTGAAACTTTCATTGCTATTTTGTCTTCTTTTCTCATTAGAATGAATAAAAATTTAAAAATAAATAAATGGAAAAATGTGCCCAGAAGAGGTTTTCACTAAAAAAATTAAAAATTAAGTCTGTGGATAAAAATCATTTGCTAAATGAAAAAAACAAAATAAAATAACATAATGAACAACGTAAATACATCAAAATCTCACAGAATACCACATGAGTGTGTGAAATTTTTATGTTTTATATAACAATAAAATTTAAATTCTCCAAAAGAAACAATTCATTCTTTAAAGATGAATCTCAGCTACATTTTTCCAGTGAATGAAGTCTAACTTACCTCAACTACACAGCACACCTAGCTGAGATGGACCATAAGAAATTATCCAGATAATTCTGGGAGAATTCATAGTTTTTCCAGAAAGCAAATGTTCACTGCCTGGTTATGGTGTCTACTGTGAAAGGTAGAGTTGTGAGCCTCACACCATTTGGTGAGGACTTGTCCTATTTTTCCATGACTATTCAAAGTCTTTTCTCCCCCTTTTGCCCAGATTTTTTCATCATGGGGGCCCACAACACAGCACCTCACAGGAGTTGAGCCTTCATTCTCCTCCCTATCATTGTTATATCATCTTTATCTCCCCCACGTGCTGCACCACCAGATGAAATAAAATAAAATTTTAATAAGCATATTTCTTTATCTAGTTTCAATTAATGTTGATGGAAAAAAAAGATTACGTCAGATAATTATTGACATTATATAACAACCAAAAATAAGGGGGAGGGGACCATGCAGATAAGCACTTAGTATTCAAATGGTTCTATATTCAAAGGAGGAAGAACAATGTTAATAGATTATAATAAAATACAAGGTAGATAGAGATTGTTCATTGCCTCAAGTATAATGCTTAATACTGCATCAAGATTTATAGCTAGTAAGCTTGCTGCCTTCCCCACTTGCCTCTTATTCTGGTACTCCTAATTCAGAGGAAAATATCTCCTGCACCACTATGGAGACAGACAGTTCAAGGCTTAGCTTTATCTATGAAAACTTTTCCCACAATCTATGATAGAGAGACAATAGCTATAAGAAGAAAAAAGCTCTGGAAACTTCAGTCAATCCAGTACTTTTCTGAATATTAAGCATAGAAGAGCACTTCAGTACCTATCCAGACTAGATGAAGGTGTCACAGGTATGGGGGAAGGGAGAGTCAAGAAAAGACGCCATTGCAGTGACTCAGATTTAGGCTCACAACTGAACTGTGAACCTTGTCCACGGTCCTCTCTATATAATATCTCTGAGCAGAGAAGTTATCCTTATTTTTGTCTAGTCTTGGTCCAGGCAAAACAAAGATTTGTCTGAGTATCCATACGCTGCAGTGCATGCTGAGAACAGCACTCTAGAACAGACACAGCGCAAGAGTTCCCAATTCGATGCCAATATGGACATCTACTAATGCCCCTGTATCTTGGAAAGGCCATTGCACCAGCGAGTATACAGTAAGAGGCAAGGGTCTAATTTCATTATTCCACAAATAACTGGTTTTTCCAACACTATTTATTGTAGGGACTATCTTTTCTGAAGCATGTTTCTGGACCTTTTGTCAAAGATCAAACAAGTGAATGTGTCTAGGGAGGTTTCTGATTCTTGGTCCTGTTTGATTGATCCACATATCAGTTTTTGTTTTGGAATCATGTCTTCTTTATCACTATTGATTTATAGTACAGCTCAAAGTCTATATGTATGGCTATGCCTATGGCATATGCTTTGTTCTTATTGCATAAAATTATATTTGTTATTCAGGGTTTCTTCTGGCTTCATATGAAATCTAGGGCTGTTTTGTCTAGATCTGTAAAGTATGCTGTTAGTATTTTGATTGGAACTATATTAAATTTGTTAAACAATTTTGGAAATATGAACATTTTGACTATTTATTCTGCTACTCCAGTAGCAGGGACATCTATTTTCAGACGTCTTCTCTCATCTTCTTCCTCAGCATACTGTACTTTTTTTTTGATGAAGTCTTTCACTTCCTGCATTAGGTAAATTCCTAGACATTTCATTTGCTTGATGCCACTGTGAATCGTGGGTGTTGTTCTCCTAATTTTCTATTAAGACTGCTTGTTATATACACATGGCAATGATTTTTATGTGTTGATTTTGTATGTTGCTACTTCACTCGAATTGCTTGTTAGATCTAATTAGTTTTGTGGTGGAGTTTTTTTGGGTCTTCTGTGAAGAGTCATGCTATCTGCAAATACTGATAATTGGAGTTTTTCACTTCAAAAATATACCGCTTTTTCTTTCTCTTGCTTCATTGTTTGAATAATATTTAAGATACTTGTATCTTTGGGATTAAACTTATGTGATTATGATGAATGATCTTTTCTTATACTGTTCTGTATTCTACTTGCTACTATTTTGTTAAGGATTTTTGTGTCTATATTCATTAAAGAGTTTGACCTGGGTTTGGTAATCAGGATGATTCTGTGTTCCATAAGTGAATCAGCGAGTACTCCATCCTTTTCAACTTCTTTGAAGCTGCTGAGATGTACTGGTGTATAACATCCCTGAAACTGTCTTAGAATTCTGCCATGGATCCACCAAATCTTGACATTTTTTAAATTGGTAAAGTCTTTATTACTATTTTAATTTCATTGCTGGTTACTGGGTGGCTAAGCATAGATTTCCTTTTCTGTTTTCTTTTATTACTTCTAATAACAAATAACAATGAGACAGTTTCAAAACACCTTAGTAGGACAGGCACAATAATTAATACAATTCATATTGTATTCTTCATAGTAGTTGTTCAGAGTACAAGATGCAGATATGATAACTTTTCTAAACATGATATATATTAGATACCAAAACGAATCCAGGATTAAATATATGTTTGGGTTGCTAAGCAAATATTTCTTACTGGTTTAGTTTTCATATCTTGTATACATCTACGAATGTTAATTTCTCAAAAACTTGCTAATTTGGTAGAATATAATTTTGCAAAGTAGTTAATATTTTCAAAAATTTTGACAGTGCCTATGTAACTTCACTTTATCATTCTAATTGCATTGATGTGGCTTCTTCCTTTTTTCCCTTTGTGAGGCTTGTTGAGAGTTGGTCTATCTTATTTATTCTTTCAATGCATTAAGGTTTTAGTCTCATTTTCATTGATTTTTGCTCTAGTCTTTATAAACGTCCTCCTTAGTTTCAAGGGGGCTGGTTTGTTGTTTCTCAAGTATTTAAAAATTTCTCATATGGTTATTTATTTGTGCATGATCTGTTTTCCTAATGTGAGCATTGATCGTTAGGAATTTTTCATTTAGAACTAAGTTCATAGTGACCCCAAGGTTTCACTGAGTGGAAAAGTTATTGTCATTAACTACCAGAATTTCAAAAATTTCTTCTTCACATTCCTCTGTGATCCATTGGTTTCATAGGAGTATGTTGCTAATACCTCAAGAGCTTTTGGAAAATTTTCTTAAGGTATGATTAAGGTATGACCTGTCCATTGGTGTGCGCCCCACACCACCAGCCCCTGGAACCCAGCCCCTGCCCACCTACCCTGGTGACCTGGGCATGTGCCCGGGTAGGACCTGTCCACTAACACGAGCCCTCCACACCACCAGCCACCAGAACCTGCCCCCACCTGCCCAGGCTGACTGATCTGGGCCTACGCCCAGGCAGGAACTCTCCTCTAGGGAGCAACCCCGCATGGCCAGCCACCAGAACTCTGACCCTGCCTGGAAAGACTGACCTGGGCCTGTGCCCAGAAGCAGAAGGAAGAAGCTGAGCACAGCAGCCAGACATAGCTAGGCCCATCTGGAAGGGATCAAGACTGGTGGATTCAGACTCAAATTTCAATAGGCACTAACAGCACAACTTCACCAAAGTGTAGAGTTCATATACAATGCAATGACAAAGAGTACCATGCAATCTCAGGTCCTGAGTCCACCAAGAACAAATGCAGCAGACAGCACTATTGCAGAAAATGGGAATCAGGAAACCAAAATATCTAAATTGTAGCATCTGAGGTAAATAGACAAGTGCAGAAATGTATGGATGATATCAGATCAGAGATTACATCTGAAGTAATAAAAGAAATGCATGAATTAATAGACTCGGAAGTCGAAAAACAACTGTAGAAACATATAAAGGAAGTCAGACCAGAATTGACATTTAAAGTAAAAAAAAAAGAAGACATGTCTAACTTAATAACATCTAAAGTAGAGGAACAACTGTAGAAAGTTAGAGAGGGGATCAGAGCAGAAATATTCCCAGAAGAGGAGAAAGAAACGATAACAAAAATGAAAAATTTAAAGGCTACTAAAGAAGACATTGTTAAAATTAGAGAAGAGAAAAATGATGGATTCCCTGACTGAGCAATGTAGGAAAGAAATAGATCACATGACATAATTTCAAACAGATATAAAAGAAAATAAAATCTCAATCACAAGCTGGAGAAACCGCATGAATAAAAGTGAAGATACAGTTTCAGATGTTGAAAACACAGTCGCAGCTAGAGAAAAGATATGATAGAATCTCTTAAAGCAACTAGGCAATAGCAGAAAATTTTCCAATATGAGAAAACAATTTGGAATTCAGTAACTGAAGCATATAGACCTCCAACTAACATCAAGATATTCCCTGCTCCTGGATAGGAAGAACAAACAAGGTGAAGATGGACATACTTCCTAAATTGTTATAGATACAATGCAATACCTATCAAAATATCAACAACGTACCTCACAAATCTCGAGAAATCATTCCTATAATTTATCTGGAACCATAAAAGAACTAGAATTACATTGACAATCCTGGGCAACAAAGACAAGGCTGTAGGCATTACAATTCCTGACCTAAAGTTATGCTACAAAGCTATAGGGATAAAATCAGCATGGTATTGGCAAAAAAAAAAAAAAAAAAAAAAATCAACCTGAGGACCAATGAAAGAGATTAGAAGACAGAGAAGCAAATACAAGCACACTTAGCCATGTTATCTTTGACAAAGGGGCCAAACATGCTTACTGGAAGATAGATAACCTCTTCAACAAATCGTGCTGGAAAAACTGGCTCTCCATGTGCCGAAAACTAAAACTTGACCCAGGACTATCACTATGCACTAAACAAAAGTCAAAATGAATTAAAAATCTAAATATTAAAAGAGAAACATTAAATCTCCTGGAAGAAAATCTTCACAACATTGGGGTAGGCAAAGAATTCATGGAGAAAAATGAAAATCTACATTTAACAGTTGAAAGAATCAACAAATGGGACCTCCTCCAGCTAAGAATCTTTTTCGCCTCACAAGAAATTACCAACAGAGTGAAAAGACAACCCAAAAATTTTGAAAAGATTTTAACTAATAAATATTTCAGATAAAGGTCTTCTATCTGGAATCTTTAAAAAGCTAAAAACCATTAGGGTCCCAAAATTCAACAACTCAATCCAGAAATGGGCATCTGAGATGAACACTCACTTCTCAGAGAAAGAAATTCAACACGCTGCCAAATACATGAAGAAATGCTCCACTTCATTAACCATTCATGATGATAATCTTACCCCAGAAAGAATGGCTTTCATAAGAAATAAAGCAACAACAAATGTTGGAGAGGCTGTGGGGAAAAAGAAACCCTTCTCCATTGCTGGTGGGAATGCAGATTGGTGCAACCATTATGGAGAGCAGTATGGAGACTCTTTAAAAATCTAGAACTGGAAACCCCATTCAATCCAGCTATCCCCCTACTGGAAAATTTCCTGGAATAACTAAGACCATCATATCATAGTGATATCTGTGCACCTATGTTTATAGCAGCCCAATTTGTAATAGCCAAATCTTGGAAATAACGGAAAAGTCCATCATCTGAAGAATGGTTCAAAAAAATGTGGTAGTTTTATACAACGGATTATCACTCAGCTATAAGGAATGATAAACTAGAAGACTTCATATATAAATGGATGTATCTTGAACATATACTTATAAATGAAATAAACCAGACCTACATGTGTAAATATCATATAGTCTCCTGGTGTAAGAACTCAAAAGGAGAAATAAAAATGGAAGGGCATAACACAGCTTAATGGAAATCAAGGAATGAAGGGTTAAAAAATGAAGTGACTCTATGTGGAAAAGATAGGAAGCGTGGCAGGGACAAAGCCATGCACTTACATACACAGGATCAATTTGGTAATGGTCCTAGGAATCTCCAAAATGTTTTTGACACTGAGGAAATAAATATGTTACAGTAAAAATATACTTGGAATGCCTGTCATTCTGGTCTTTTAGGTGTGTGCTGCTTCTAAGGTAATTTCAGTTACTGCTGTACTCTCTCTCAAGTAAATGGATGATTTATAAGAAAATAAAAAAGGGTATTAAATGAGAGTAAGAGACTAGGAAAAATGCTATAGGATTGGCTGGTTACAATTTTTTTTATATACTTAGATTTCTAAATGTGTGAAAGTATGTACTTGCTTTTATCACATTCTATAGAGATTTATTAGAATATCAATGATTGATAGAAAATATCAATTCCAGTTTAAGTCTAAGATGTTTGATACTCAGAAAGACAGTGATGTTATGCTCAAGTACCTACGTGATTGAATAGTAATATCAATAAGCTTTTCTTCTGGAAGGTTAATAATAGAAGTTTACAAGGCAATAATTAGAGAAAAAAAAAGGCTACAAGGATAGCCAATATTTTGGCCCTAGCCCTTCAAGGTAAGTGAGGACTGTGGACACAAGAGAACCTGTGCTGTAACATCCTATAACTCGGTGGTGTTCCTAATTTTCTGTTCCAGGAAATTATGGGGCCACAGAAGAAAGGGATTGACGATGTACAGTGTACCAAAGGAGAGTCACCTATAGAGAAAATATTCTCTCAGACTTTCACAGAGAGCAAACTGGTCAAACAGTCGCCATGACTCATCCAGATGGCTGACACTGACAACAGTTCTACAAAGCACTGTACATGGTTCCAAAGTAAATTCTGATGGAATTTGGCTTACCTTGAAAGGTACAAAAGTTACATGTTTTGCTATACAAGTCTTGCTTAAACTTGCCCTTACCCATCCAGCAAAAAACAACTTAACCATACAGCATAAAACAGAAAGATAGATTAGAATGCTGAGCTGTAAGAGGCTTAAATCAAATGCTTCCAACATTGCCAGTTTTACCAATAACCCATTCCAATCATCAAACCTTGGATTATGTAAACAAATACTTTCTTTTAGTGCAATGAAAACAAATCTTTTTTTGCACTAATAATGATTTGAAAAATTATAACTTCTACCCCCTGTGCTCTGTATAATAGGGGAACAACAATATGCATTGTATCAAATATTGGAAATTTACTACTAATGTGTTTTGAAATTGTCACATTGTTATTTCTTATTAAAAGTAATAAAAAAGAAAAAATTTCTTCTGTCATTGATTTCTATTTTCATTGTACAGTCGTCAGATAGTATCTGTGAGTAGTTTTAACTTTTATATTTATTTAAGAGTGTATTGTAGACTACGATATGACCTATTTTCAAAAAAATTCCATGCATTGCTGAAAAGAATGCATACTCTATTTTAAAGTAGTAGATTACTCTCTCTGCCTCTATTAAACCCACATGTTTAAGAATGTGGTTCAACTCTAAAATTTCTTTATTGACTTTTTGTTTAGTTTATCTCTTTTTGAAATTGGATCTTAAAATCCCCTATGATTATGTTAATGTTTACTTGATCTTTTAATTTCAGCTGTTTTTAGTTAAAATTTAATGAAAATAGTGCTCCAGTGTTTAGAGCATATATGTTTATCTTGTTAGGTTTTCTTTCAGTTAGTGACCTTCTTTGTCTCTTGCAATCAGTTTCAGGTTGAATTTTACTCTGTCTAATGTTACAGTTGGTGCTGTGGGGAAAAAGGAACCCTTCTCCACTGCTGGTGGGAATGCAAACTGGTGCAGCCATTATGGAAAGTAGTGTGGAGGATCCTTAAAAAACTAGAACTGGAAATCCCATTCAATCCAGCTATTCCCCTACTGGTAATTTTCCCAGAAGAACTGAAAACCTCATACCATAGCAATATCTGTGCACCTATGTTTACAGCAGCCCAATTTGTAATAGCCAAATCTTGGAAACAACCAAAATGCCTATCATTTGAAGAATGGTTGAAAAAGATGTGGTATTTTTATAAAATGGAATATTACTCAGCTATAAAGAATGATAAGCTGGAAGACTTCATATATAAATGGATATATATTGAACATATAGTCATTCGTGAAATAAATCAGACCTACATGTGCAAATATCGTATAATCTCCCTAATATAAGAACTCTCATTTTTTCTTCTTTCCTTACCAATATCAATTGGAAAGTATGTCATGCCCACACCCTGTGCTCTGTATAACTATTGTGAGGACAACATGCAGTGTGTCAACTGTTAAAAAAAGCAATGTTTTTTGAAAGTGCTAATGTTTAATTGTTTGATCAATCTTTTATATCTATATCTATTAATCTAAACTGATCCAATGATGAAAATATGTAATATAACCATTGTTAAATTAAAAAAATAAAATAAATTATACACACAAATAAAAAAATGAAAAGTAAAAATGTTTTTACAAGTGAAAAAAAATTACAATTGCTGCCTCTGCTTGTTTTGAGAGTCCTGGTACATGAAATGTCATTTTACGTCCTTTAACTTTTAATCTATGAATGTCTGTTTTGCTTACATGGATTTCTTGAGTTCAACAGGCTGTTGGATTCTGTTTTTTTCCTAGTTCATAATTTTTTATTATTTTTAATAGGAAATAACAATATGATAGTTTCAAAACACATTAGTAGTACATTCGCAATAATTGACACTTTGCATATTGTTGTTCCCATAGTAGTTATACAAAGCACAGGATGTGGACGTGATAAGTTTTCTAATTGATATTGGTAAGGAAAGAAAAAAATTTCTTCTCTTTGAACTGAGAGAATGTAGTTGTGTACATAGTCCAATGTTCCATAATTGCATTGTATTACCAGTGAAACTGGCAATGTTGGAGGCTGTGGATTTAAGTCTGTTACAGCTCATCATACTAATCTAGCTCTGTGTTTTATGCCTTGCAATTAAGCTTTTCCGCTAGGTGGTTGGATTCTGTTTTTTGATTTAGTTTGTTTCTTTGTGGCTTTTGATTTAGAGCGGAGGCTTTTAATATCAAGAATTATTGCTGCCATATGTTGAGTATTTACTACAATTGCCTACTTTAATCATTGATGAATGTTTTGTTTTTCATTTCCTGTTTTTTTTTTTTCTGGCTGCTTATCCATTAACCCCATTTTATTCTGTGATTTTAAATATGTCCAATTTCTTTTTTCCATCAATGATATTCTTGAGTATTTTCCTCAGAGGTGACTTAATGTTCATGTATCTTCTGAGTTCTCCATCTGTTCTGAAGTACAGCTTTGCTGAGTAAGCTAGTTTGGTTGGAAATCATTTGTTCTTAGGGCCTGAAATGTTCCATTTTCTCCAAGCTCTTTCAGCCTTCAGCGTTTGTCATGATAGCTCTGCTGTGATTTTTTTTTTTTTTTGCTTGTATATGTATTTTTTTTCCTTTGGCTGCCTCTAAGTGAGTACTGGTGAATTTAATGAAGATATACCTTTGTGAGACTCACTTTTCATAATGGCCTGAAGTTCTATAAATAACATTTGTCTTTATTTTCAAAGCTTTTCTTATATTAGGAAATTTTCTTCCATAATTTCTATAAGCATTTTAGGGAATCAATCTGTGTAATCTTCCCTTTAGACTGTTTGGCCAGTATTTCCCCCTGGTTCTGGACAGTGAAAGTTTAATTGTGAACCTCATGTAACTTCATAACCTCCTCTCATCTGTCAATACTGATGGAACGTTAGCAACCTTGCAAATGTCAGGTTGGTTTGCAACTTCCAAAATGCCAGGAATGGTGAGGCTCTCCTATTATTATTTCTGACTCTAGATTAGGCCTGATATGAAGACAGCTTTACTGAACTAGCATGGATTGCTAGTCCTAGTATTAACTGGGACTTATTTTGACACCTTACTCCATCTGCTAAAACCTCAGCTTTTCACCTAAATGTTTTTATGCATTTTATAAAATGTCTCTGTCTCTATATATATTATAGGTGCAAAATTCAGAAATAAAGAAGTATTTTACTGTTATTTTCTCAGACTCTAGGTGAAGTGACAGTAAAATAAACTATATGACCTGGGCCACATTGTAGAGAATGACACTTGAAGCTAAAAATAAGTTCAATCCACCACCCTGGCTTTTTCATATGAAAGTTTTTTTTTGCAGAATTATATGATCTGTGGATCTATTCTGGAGACAGTGTCTATGTTGAAAGATGACATTTATTTTAGTTTTCTTTCTCTATTTCAACAGTTCAGTTTCCCACTCAGGGTGTATTACAGTAAAAATCAATGAGTACTGCTGCTTTTATAATGTGATGATCCTAATTACTTGACAGTTACCTCAAATGTGAATCTTGGTTCAGAAAGAGGCAGGACTCAAAGACCAGCAAAAGTAAATAGCATATATCTGATCTGGGTCAGGTCTTTCATCTTATGTAATTATTTAATAAAAAGTTTCTAAATTTGGGTTGAGAAAATGCTACATTTTTTATTATTTTAGTGGATATAGTACACATGTTTAAAACCTTATTCATATGGACAACGAAAATGTGTGAACACTTTTAGTTATGATTTATATTTCAATGTGGATATTTATTTCATTTTTTATTTTAAAGAGAATAAAAGCAATAAAATGATACAGAATTTCAAAACAAAATAACAGGAAATTAACAATGGTTATTATATTGCATATTGTTATCTTCTGAGTAGTTGGGTAGCTTACCAGATAGATGCATGTAAGATTAGTCAAACAATGTTCTTTTCAATAAACTATTAGAAATTAGTAATGCAATTATTTTATCATGTGTATATAGTCTACTTCCTGCTTTTCTCCATTCTCACATCCCTTTTCACATTCTTTCTTTTTCAAATAGTTTCTTTCCCTTTCACAATGTCTATTGTACCCTTTGTATTATATTTACTCTTTCAGTTTCTTACACTAAAAACAATGTGGCGTTTACACATGGGAGTCTAATTTACTTCACTTATGAATATGGTTTCTAGTTACATTCATTTGCCTATAAAGGTCTCAAGTTTTTTATAGCTGAGATATGCTCCATTGTTTAAAAATATTACATCATTTTATCCATTCCTTAGTTGATGGGCATTTGGGTTGTTTCCAGGATTTATCGATGATAAATTGCACTGCTATAAACAAGAGTGCCCATATAGTTCTGTGGTATGATGTTTTCAATTTTTCTGGGAAAAATTAAATGGTATCTATAACCTTAGCTTTTTAAGAAATCTCCATACTGATTTCCACAGTGGTTGTACCAATCTGTACTTCCACCAACAGTGGAGAAGGGTCTCACTTTTATGTTATGGACAGAAAGCCTCAAAGTGAATATTTCAAGGAGGATAAAGAATTCAATAATGTGTGATTAGAAATTTCACGAGAAATGGGTTACTGAATCATTTCCAAAATTCTGCTACAATTGCACATTTAATTTTGGAAGGAAAATATCTACATTGCATTGATTACTGAAAGCCTTTTCATCAACAGATAATGGTAGCATATGTGACTTTAACCAAAGAATTAAAGCTAATGACAAGACCCAAAGAAATCCCTTTTCCATTGCTCTGAGAGGCACACACTTCCCTCCTTTTGTATTCCTGATTTTATCTTTCTTTTGTTTTTAAAATTGATTTTATTGGTACACTTTGATATGGACATTGCTCACGCTTATCACGTGAAATTTGTACCTGCACATAATATATATTAGTTCTTCTTCCCCTCATTTCCCTTCCCTCCTGTCAACTCTTTTTTCCGTTCCATATTCACAAAAGCTTTGCTTCCATTTTTCTTGTATTCACTTTTTACTTTCTTCCTTTTCCTTTTGACTCTCTCCCCCCAATTCCCTTCTCATTTAAACATCCTTTTCATAATTCCCAATATTATTCATCCATTTTGGGACATATTTACCCTTTTAGTCTCTCACATAACAGAAATAATGCAATATTTAAGCCTATGCATCTGATTTACTTCATTTGTATTTATAGTCTCACGGTGTATCCGTTTATCTAAAAATGTTTCAACTTCGGCCTTCACTTTGCATCATGCTGTACTTTCAAATACAGACACAAATCTCCTCTCAAGTCAATAGTACTTAAAATAGCTGTTGATGGCTCCGCTCCCGCTTGCTGCCAGTGTTGCACCACAGTCAAGGAGAAAGAGGCTTTTATTGACGGAATGGGGCCTTTATCTAAGGAGCAAGCACAGCGGGGATGTGGGGTGCTTGTGTTAAGTGGAAGATGCCTCTTTGGCAAGCTCATAAACACATTTTGAGTTTTTCACCTTAAAGGTCCTGCTTGTAGGCATTCACTTACCGTATAGAGTATGCTATTATGTTAACGGAAAAAAAAAAAAAAAAGACAACCCATTGTGGCAGAATGCAGCACAATACTTTCCAGGGTCTGAAGGTCAGGGGAAAGGACTGGCTGAAAAGGCACACTGGGGAGCTTTGTGCAGCTAGAGAATACTTCCTATGTACTGACTGTGGTAGTAGCTATGTGAAGTCACATAGTTCTTAATTTGTACAATTCAACTATAGAGATTAAATTGGTGGACATCACTATATGTGCATCATTTGAATTAAAGCTTGATACAATTTAAAAAAATAAAAAATAAAAGTTTCAACTTTATCATTATTTGTGACAAAATAGTACTCCAATGTACCTGAAAATCATATTTTCTTTACCTATTCATCTATTGATGAGTATTGAAACTGTTTCCAAGATTTAACTATTACAAATCATGCTGTTACAAATACAGGTGTACATATGTTATTGTGGTATGATGCTTTTAACTTTGTGAAAAAGATACTAAGAAGATTAGCTGAGTCAAAAGAAATATCTAATTTTAACTTTTTGAGTAATCTCCATATTGATTTTTATGTTGATTGTACCAAGTTGCACTCCCATCAAAAGTGGAGAAGTGTTCCACATCCTCACAGCTTTCCCACTATTTGTTGTTAGTTGGTTTCTTGGTAATAGGCATCATTTCTGGGTTGAATGTCAGTGTTTTAATTTGTAGTTCTTGAATGACGAGGATGTTGTCTGTTCTTTCTTTTAAAAACACAAAATGCATACCTAGGTCATTTTTTTTTTTTTTGGCATTACTGGGGATTGAACTCAAGAGGTTCAATTTGCCAGGCAAGTGCTTATTCTACTGAGCTATCTCCCTATTCCTCATAACTATGTCTTTGCAGAGGAAATTGTTCTATGCAATAATTACTCAAGCTCTTCAAAAATGTCAAGGTTGTGGAAGTTCACAAAAGGCTGATCTGTGGTTTCTGATTCAACATGGCTGAAATAGCCTCATAGCTAAATGAAATCTGTAATTCTGGACTCAGATACAGAATATGGAACAATACTGATATTTGTATATATTATATGGGTAATGTGGCATCAATGCTAGCTGTTGTTTTACAAGGTAGATACTGTGTAGTGTCATATTTTATATTTAGATGTTCCATCAGAGCTTTATGAGCTCGTAAATAGAGCTATTGGGAGTGATGTGGACAGTCAGCGTGTGATAATGCATCACAGGTGTGTGCTACTGTATGTGGATGATAGAATTCTCAAAGGAGAAGAACCAGCCAATAAGCTTGTACCATAGTGGAAAATAAAGAGAAAAACAATGGAAGTCTGCTGCCTCCTCTCTGCCATCCCATGAATTGTTTCTTCATTGCCATGCTTTCTTGCCTTGGAACATGCCAATTATAGTAAATGTACATATTTATGGGTTGCGTTGTGACTTTTCAATACCTATAAACAAAGTATAAAGAACAGATCAGTTTAACTGGGTGATGCATCATCTCTGACCTGAGTCCTTAGAATATAGAGAATGAATTATCCTCTCTCTTAGATGTTTTGAAAATTTTAATGGCTGCCAAGAAAAGCTGTACTACCATGCTAGAGAGTACAAAAACATTTTCCTCATGTCCTTCTGCATAAAAAACCCCCACAAAACTGAAGAGACAAATTCATAAGTAAATAGCATGATGGTCGCCATGGAGGGGAGAGATGTGAGCCACCAGAGTGACTGTCTCACAGGTACAGTGTTTCAGTGCCTGTGATGGAAGTTCTGTATGTAGATGTTGGTGACTGCTGCACAGCAGTGTGAATGAAGTGAACACAACTGTACTGCGTATGTAGAGTGACGTAACTATGAAATAAATGTTGCATAAATTTTGAGACTCTTTTTTTAAAGATTGAGGAAACTACTATGAAAACCAAGATCACTCAAATCCAACTTTTTTTGCTTATGTTTGGCAAAGCAGGATGTGCAGGTATTTTTGCATTTATTTTGCCAATTTTATTAATTTCAACAAGAAAGAAATAGCAATGAGACAGTTTTAGAACACATCAGTAGGACAGCCAAAATAATCAATATAATGGATATTGTTGTCTTCATAGTAGTTGTTCAAAATACAAGATGCAGACATAAATTTTCTAAAGACTATTAATACAAATATTTCTTCTAATTGAACTAAGAGAAAGTAGTTGCATGAATAGCCCAATATTCCATCATAGTAGTGGGTTATCAGCAGAACCAACAATGTCAGAAGCTGTTGACTTGAGCCTTTTACAACTCAACATACTAATATGGCTTTACTTTGTATGCCTTGTGATTAAACTTTTCTGCTGTGTTGTTAAGGCCAAGTTAAAGCAAGATCTATATAATAAAATCTGTACCTTTTGTATCTGACAAGGTCAGTCAAATCCCCTCAGGATTTACCTTGAAAACATGTACAGCATCTTGTACATCTTTTGTCAGTGTCACCATCTGGATGAGTCATGGCCATTACTTGACCAGTTTGCTGTCTGTGAAAGGCTGAGAGAATATTTTCTCTTTACATGACCCTCCTTAGGTGCACTGTTCAACTTCAGTTCTTTCCTCTGTGGCTCCATAATCTACTTGAACAGAAAATTTGGGACACCACTTAATTATAGGATGCTACAGTATGGGTTTTCTTGTGACCTGAGTCCTCAATGACCTTGAAGAGCTAGGACCAAAATATTAGCTCTCCTTGAAAAAATACCATAGGATTAACCTGCTACAATTTTGTATATGGTTAGATTTCTAAATGTCTATGTAAAAATGTGTAACTGGTTTTTGTTTTGTTTTGTATTTGTCACATTCTATAGGGAGTTATTAGAATATTGATGATTGATGGAAAATATTGGTTCCATGTTAACTGTAAGGTGTTTGATATTCAAAAAGACAGTGATATTAACCTTAAATACCTATATTATAGAGTAATAATATCACTAAGCTTCTCTTCTGGGGGGTTAACAAGTAGGCAGACCAAAAAATTAGAGAATGTGAAGAGTTTTAGATGTTGTTCAACCAGGCTGTGTTATTACCTCCATGGAAAAGTCTTTGTGGATTTAATGCTAAACAGATATTCAAATAGAAACTATTTAGTCTAAGTTTTGACAGGGGACCTACACACATCAACATTTTTCCTTCAATGACAAACGTCAGAACTATGATACTATTTCAGGAATGTAAGCCAGATGTCATTCTAAAATTGGAGGGTGACTTGTAAACAAAGCTCAAAAGATCTCAACTCTTATGGTGACACTAAACAACAGTGAGAGCTTGTGAGGGGAAGGAAAGTAGAGAGATAATAGTGTAGAAGAGAATGTCCTAAAGGTTACTAAGACCTTGATTAAAATGAGAAACAATTAACTTTTCAAGCAGAGGGATGCAAGCAGCTTCACTCTGAATTATCTGCCTCCCATTCTCCATTGAACTATGATGAAAACTTTTAAATAAGACTTACAGAAACTAAAATTAGACACAGCACATTCTAGTTCCCCAGATGATTGAGCAGCTTCCTAAGATGTTAAATGTTCCTCATATCAAGTTTGAACATGTTGGTCAGTGTGAGGAATTGTAGTACAGTATCAGTTGACCACAGATGGCTTTCTTGATACCTATTAGCTACACAGAATCACTCTATGCCCAAGGACAGCAAGAGTCTTATTTCACTGCTGGACCCCAGGCCCAGCACCTTATATAGCCAAGAGTGTCCGCAATGTATGATGGAAACATACACTGTCTACCACACAAGAAGTAAGAGATATGGGTTGTCACTACTTGAAATCACCTAATGTTGAAAGTCTGTGTATAGCACAAGACACAGAAAGCCCTGTGCTCAGGTTGGAGCAACTCTCAGAGCTGTAGTCTTGATTTCTTGAGAGGCTGTATACATTTCTGTGAGAAGTTTATCAAGTTGCTTTCCTTGCCATGCTCTGACTTTGTCTATACACAGAAGCATGTGAGGACAAAGCAGGTGTGATACTACATGAAACAAAGACAAATGTTGCATATGAACATTACAAACTGAGAAAAGATCTAACATAATTGCAAAGATGCACTTATTTTTACTTTGTTCACAAAGTTGCAGGACATATGCAACAGAAGGTGATGTGTCAGAAGTGGTAGAGTTAGCAGTGTTTTCTGTGGAGAGATGTATAAGGACTAATTGTAGTGTGGAAAATTTGCTGCACTTTTAATTCATCTTATTTTTGTCTAACCCTTCAAATGTTGGTGATCTTTGTTATGCACATCAAATCACTACACATATAACTAGTAATGTGAACAAAAATAGATATCCAAGGATTTTCTGAAGAATGATTTTACTGATAGGCAAGGCTCCACAGTCACAGCCTGGTAGAGGCCAAAGGAGATAGCCTAAATGAGGTAGGTCTTCTTTTGTAGTACTCCTGTGGTTGTAGTATTAACATGAGGATGGTCATGGTTTTGAAGCAAGCAATATGCGCTGGGCCTCCTTGAAGACATCACGTATCAGGACATAGAAAGGACAGGGCTTTTGTTGATCCGTATTATGCACAACAGTGACAGTACAGTTATTTGTGTTAAATTGGGTGTGACATTTTGATCTGTCATACTGAAGAGGTATATTAAGTCTGCCATGGAGAAATAACACAGCTGTTAGAAGGACAAGAGCAGAAGCCACTCTGCCTCACTTCCCAGACCAGGGCTGTTCATGCATCAGCTCACGCTGATGCTTCCTTGGGTTCCTGTCACTAAGCTAAACCACACCTTGTTTGGGCGGCTTGTGTTGGGTTCCAGACACCTAGGCCTGTCTATACCATGGAGTGACAGAGATCAGCTCACTTGTGTGCCCTCTGTTGACTCCCATATGCCCAGAAATCAGAACACTTTCTCACAAGTCAAGGACAGGTCTGCCTCAATCTGTGACTAGGAAGTCTTATCCAGGCAGTTCTTTCCCACTCTCTCTATTGAGGAAGTGGTCAGCATGGGTGCAGCTAGAATGTGGTAAAAAGCACTCTCTTACACTTTATATTCAGGCATTATCAGATTTTCTGACTCCAACAGAAGCAAGGGAGTCAATCCAAGTCTCAGACAGTCCAAAGAAACAAAAGAAAAATGATTAACTTGGGGCCACATTCCTGGAAATATCCAACTTAAAGCCAGTGGGAACAGCTTAATTCTCTTTGGCCCCTTGAAAGACACTGAAGAAGGGATTAAAATTGCTTCAGAGGGCAGAAACGGTAAATTCCATAGTAACTTGGGAAAATATTTCCTTTCCTGAGGTGATGCTTGACTTCTACTTTAATAAGGGAGTGAGTTTAATCCCTCAGCTAGGCAAAGCAGTGTGGCTCTTCAGTGCTTATCATGTGGATGGACCCTAATCACTGGCACTTATAGCCCACAGTGTTACACTAAAGAGGAAGGCAGAAGTCTGATCACTGGGATCAGGGCCATGGACACCGGGTCAGTGGATGAGACATCAGGAATACCCTCAATACAGCACTCGGTAAGAGAAAGCAGATTCTGAAATCCCACCTTGGACCCTAACATTCACTTAAAACTGATTCAGTTTCATTGAAAAATATTCTGAAGTTTTCATGAGATGGGAGAATATGACACTAGACTATTTATTTAACCAATAGCCTCACAAAATGACCAAAGTTTGATATCCAATACACAGAAGGATAAAAGGTAGAAAAAATGTCAGTTGCCATTACTTGTAGAAAGTGGAACTATACAAATAAGGTAATATTTTTGTTATACTTTCCAATATTTCTATAAGAAATGTAAGTTTTTAGTACACATATAAGAAAGTTTCATTGAAAATATTTTAAAATTCAGAAGGATTTTATTCATAGGTAAATAAGAAAAGGTTCAATGACAGAGGAAATAAACTTTGATAGATCATCAAAACTTAACCCCATAGTGCATATGGTCTATGAATTCTACTACAATTAGAACCTTAAATAGACAAAAACGAAAGTGTCAATACACTTGTGTGCTTCCAGCCATGTTACTCATTATATCTATCTATCTATCTATCTATCTATCTATCTATCTATCTATCTATCTATATATATATATATATATATATATATATATATATATATATATATATAACAGGTGTCCCTGTATGCAGCTGTGGATGAATCACATGTGGCGTGCTAATGCACAGTGCTGTTGCTGTGGGACTGAGGAAAGAAGCTCTAGTGTTTACCAACAGGGCTGCACATTGGGCGGCACCTGAGCAAAGTACTGCAACAGAGCAGACAAGTGTCGTAGGTTCCACTGGTACGAACTAGCTAGAAGAGGCAAAAATCAGTTAGATAGAATGAAGATAGCAGATTAGAGGGTGGGCAGGAAAGGGGAATGAAAATTATAGATTACAGAATTCAGAGAGTGGATTTGGGATCATTAATACTTTTGAAGATATCCAGGGATTGTGAGACACTTCTAATCCTAACCACATCGGAGGGTGAGGTAGAAGGACTGAAATTTCAAAGCCAGCATGGAGGAAAGCCAGGAGTTGATTTAAAATACTACCAAAGCAAACATAGTACAAAGTACAATAAAAGTATTGGAAATAGTGAGAATGATTGAATAATGTGAAGGTTTTCAATGGGCATGAATTTTCAACATGAAAATGATCAAATTAAAGTTTTTACATAAAATATATTTTACACATAGAGAACATAATTATAAACAAAATAGTGCTTGTTTTAAAAGATACCAAGGGCTGGCCAGATAGCTCAGTGGACTAAAGTGTCTGCTTAGGCAGAATGCAGTGGACAGAGTTTGATTGCAGGTGTGCTGTGCTGGTCCTGCCCCGGGGAGACTGCGATTGAGACCAAGCTCGGTGGTGCTCACCTGCACTCCCAGTGCTTGGAAGACTGAAAACAAAATAATCACTCCGAGTCTGATCTATGTAGTGAGACCCTGTAGACCCTATATAACATGTACTAAATACATTAAAAAATAAAAGATACCTAATCTTATACATGTATTTGATAGGCAAAGAATGTGTGTGGTGTGATTTTTCCATCTTTGGACAAGGTCAAGATCCACTACTGCATTCAACTTTAATTTCAAGCAAACCTATCACAAGAGAGGAAACCATAGAAACCTTGGGGCACACATTATTGATATCTTGTCATAAGGTGTTTCAACCAGGGGGCTGGGTGCTTTCTCCTCTGTCTATGAGTGGGGCTTGGGTGGCACTGAGCCTGTGCCAAGCAGAGTCAAGAATATCACTCTGTTCTGCCCGGGGAGTCTCTTCAGAACAGACTAACCAAATAAGCATCATGCTGCCCAAAATATAAATGAAAGATCAAAAGAAAACAGATGTGGTAGGCAATGAAGCAGTTAAAGTTGAAGAGACAGCTGATGGTGATAATTGGATAACTAATTCCATGTCCCTAAAATGAAGGATCCATGACTTATGCGACAGAAAACATGCCAGGAAAGAATCATAAGCCTGGGTACCTGGCTTTGAGTTTGTCCCTGTCCCAAGTTCAGGGCTGCAGACCAGACCCAGAGAAACTACAGTAGCCAAACTAAGTGAAGAAATAACTATGTTAAATATCACTTATTTCTCACTTCCATGGAATAATCTTCTGATTATTGTGAGAAATGAGACTGAAAGAGACTGGGAAACTTAACACACAGCTATTACACGGATTCAAGGAAATTCAGGTAGCTAGGTGATAGGACCAGCATTCATGGTCCTTTCACTTTCCTGCAACGATTGGCACTCACTCTTCATCATTTTTCTTTTGTGAAATATAAGGTTGCACAGGCATGACAGCTCAGAGATCTACAGGTGACCATGTCGAGAACATGGAAATATTCCTTTTCAAAGGAGAAAAAAAATGACTACTATAGGATATGGTTGAAAGTCAACTCTTTAGCGTCAAACATCACTTGTTACTAAGACAACTCAATTTTCAAGAGCCACAAAATCAAGAATCAGCTGTAATAGGCTGTTCCCAGTCATTAAAATGATCAGGAAGATATACTGGACATCTATCTCTACCTGGTTATGAGGTTTTTCTTGTTTCACTATGCACTAAGCAAGAAACTGCTCAACCATTTTGGGTAGAAGTTTTTAGACAGTTTAACTCCTCAGAGTACTTCGGCATTCAGATTAAGTGACATTTTTGCTCCTCTATTTTCTAGGGTGCATTAGGATTCTCTGAGACTCTTTATAGCAATAAAATTTCTCTGAAGTCTGGGAAATGTTACATCAACCAAGGCTTGAATCAGCAAAGGCACTTATGTTAGGCAGATGTATTATGTGGATGGTAAAGCAACTGACAAGCCTACATGAGTCTTGGATTCATCCCCATAACTGCAAAAGCAAACAAATAAAACAAGAATCATTCTTGGAAAATACTATAAACCAGAGCTGACTGACAGGGAGATATTAGGACTAGGGACAGTTGGCAAGGTGCTTCCTTTGAATATGGCTGAAATATTTGTACTCTATCCCCCAAGTACTACAGTTTGGACATCCACAAGAAACTGGTGGTAAATACTTTCAGAATCCTAGACTACCCTCATTTAAATATAGGCAATGAAGGTACACAGGGTTTAAGACGGAAGTGTACTGAAGATTACTCGTGATAACTTCCACCTTTTCATGATGGCCATGTTTTCAATACTTCTGTTATTGTAATCCTCCAAGGTTAAGGCTAAAATGGTCATGAAGATAAATTCTACAAAGACATTTTGAAATTTTGAAATCATGCACATTTGGATATTTCAGAATAAATATAATGACTATGTAAAGAGGATTAAAACTGAAGTGGGATCAAATCCTCCTTCACAGGTACAGCCACAATGTGTTCTGTCCATACACTTTAAGGCCATAGTGTTTCCAGCAGGACATTCTACCACCTATTGCATGGATAATGTTGAGCATACCATTCTAAATTCAAAAAAGTAGTCTTAACAGTTGAAAGACTTGATGCATGCAAGTATATGAGCCTACTAGAGCAAGTGTGTGACACTTGTATATATATATACATATGGGCATGACCAAGGGCTAAGGCACCAGGGCAGGGAACTGATGTTTTCTTGGTGCTGAGCTTTGGCTGCTCAAGATAAAAAGGTTGCTGAGATAATTGATGGGAATGCTGCACAGCAGTGTGAATATACTAAGTGATTGTGATCATAATAAGATACAGAACTAAAATTAAATCCTTGCATGGAATCCAGTGTGAGACTTAATGGAGACTGTGGAGTCTTGGTGACAATTACTCGTGGATACAGGCTCTCAGGGATAATATATGGAGATTCTCCTGGGGATGTTGACACTCTGGGATGCTGCACACATAGGTGAGCAGACAGCTGGTAAACCTCAATCTTTACTCAATTTTAATGTGACCCTAGAAGTGAGATTAAAAAAAGCTATTAGAAATATTTGAAAGAAGGAATTTTTGTATGTTGGGGTAAATGTTTCTTAGAGACAGCTGCATACTCTCTTTGTCACTACTGGAGTGATACTCACATACTGCAGCATTCCAACCTTTCTTCGTAGCACGTACACTTAGTACAGTTCCAAGATATCCACGTTGAGTGTACTGGATGTATAGTTCCATCAAGATTCCAGCATACTGAAAAAACATGTGCCCACAGAACCATCAGTGGAGATCTCAAGTCAAGAAATAGGAGCATGTCTATGTGGACATTGAGATCAAGTCCTGGCTTGAGAAGATAGCATTTTGAAGCCATGAATGATAGTGCTAATCTATATATCTTCAAAGGAATTGTAGTAATAAGAAGTCTATACACTGTTAGTATTTGGTAAATCAAAATAAAATCAGTTTAAGTTTAACTTCAGACTAAGCATTTCATGAATAACTAAGGGCTTTCTCTTTGATTTTTCAGTCAACTATCTCCTAATGGAATAGGATGATTAAGTTGCTTATTTCTATCCTTTTCAGTTTGTACCCTTTCACTTTGTTTTTTAATTTTTAAAAAATAAGTTTCTTTTATTTTGAAGAGTAAAAACAAGAGTTTGGAAAACAAAAATGAATACAGAAACAAGGTAACATGTAACAATACATAAGTTACAGATTTCCAAAATAAGACTAGCTATTAACAATGATTGCTATAGTACCTATTTTTATCATCAAATCTGTTGTTCAGATTAAAAGATATAGCTACGCATCTATAGTTATAGATGGTTCATATGATTGAATATTACTACATACCTTGAAGAAAATTTAAATTTTTGTTCTTGTCTCTCACTTTATTTTATTACCTTTTAAAAATTTACTTAAAAAGAGAGTATTGAAATAATTAATATGACATTAGAAAAGGTACCAATTTAGAAGACCAAGATGATGGGTATTTCAAGAATGGTTTTGTTGTTATGTATTGCTATTCTCAATGTAGTTGCTCAGTTCACAGCTATCAGCATAGAGAGTTAGTCAAGGTGAGAATTCTACTCATTAACTGCTATTTTCAAAAAACTGATGGAAATTCTTAGGACAATTGCCTTAGCCATCTTGTATATATACATGCATGGTTTTGCCTCTACCTTATTTCCTATTTTCTCCTTTCTCTCTCTTCATTGTTTAATCCTTAATTTCTTTCTACATTAATTATTTCTTTAGTGTGTGACTTACCTTTCTTGATAGGTTATACTAAAAATAGCATATGTTGTACGTGAACTTTTAGACCCAGGTTTGAAAGGTAATTATTTGGAATTTTAAAATCCTCAAGCAATATATATATATATATATATATATATATATATATACACACATATATATTATATATTATATATATATATATAGATAGATAGACAGACAGAGTTCTTCACATATTTTACCATATTAAAGATAATTCACTACTAATATAAGTAAAAATGTTAAGATATATTTGATTGAAGATTTTAAAAGCTTTTACAGTTTTTTTTTTTTTGTCTTTTTTGAGACAGGGTCTGGCTATGCAGTTGAGGCTGGTCCTGAGCTCACTTTTGTAGCCCAGGCTGGTCTCAAACTCGCACCGATCCTCCTGCCTCAGCCTCCCGAGTGCTTGGATTACAGGCGTGCGCCACCACGCCCGGCTTTTACAGTTTTTTTTTTTAACTTTAGGTGCTCTTTCACTTTTGCTCTCAGTACTGTATACTCTTGTGCAGTGAACACTATGAGGACTCAAAAAGTGTTTATTGAACAAGTGCGGCCAGTGGATGATCTCATTTTCAGCCTGTAAAATGCCCTAGGTTCAATCCTCAGGACTAGAACAAACGAGCATTCTGAAAAAAGTGTAACCTAAAGCAGTCAAACAAACAAAACTACACTAAATCCTACCACAGAACATAAAATCAGGATTCCTGGGTATAGGCCCATACTGCCCTCACATTCAAAATATTCATCAAGTGATGCCAGTGTTCAAGGAAGATTGAGAACTGCTAAGGAGACTCCTGGGACTTTATGCACTTGCTGTATCCCCACCCTCAGAATTATCTGGGCCATCCTGGGCATGCTACATAGGAGTATCCTCCAGGTCCCCAGAAATAACACCTCCAAGTTAACAGGACTCCTCAGGGTGGCACGAACATCAAAGTCTGAATACCTATTTGGACTAAACCGTAATTATTATCCTTTGTTTCATGTGGGAGTCAATCAAGCAACTTTTGATTGTGCAGGTCTGACAACAGTGGTTCCAATTCATCTAGACTTAGGTAAAGCCAAACACTAGCAAGTTTGCAAAGCTACCCTGTAAGTTTTCAGCCAGACAGAAATGAGAATTGCTTTCTTATACAAGGTCACATTCAAAACCCTCTTGAGGTCATATACAGTATGCATTTACATTATTGAATACAATCTAAAAGAAATCTTAAGAATCAGAGGATTATATGCATGCAATTTTCTATTTATAAATGTATTTTTCATTTTAATACAATTTTCTCTCCCTGTATATCCTATCCATAGAAAAGTTGCTAAATTTAAATTAATTGTTTCTATATAACATTTGTATCTCACTTTGCCTACACTATCATACTTTACTCACAAGTATGTGAGTATATTGAAATTAAAATATGCAATAATTATTCATTTTAAAATTCCTGTTCTCAGTGTCATGTTGATATTCTTCTACTTACTTTTATTGTGTAAAATTTGCATTTCATTAGGATTCCTTAGGCAAGGTTCATGTACATATTAATCAATTCTTGTATTTTGAAAAGTAATTATGTTCTTTAATGCCAAAATAAGTTGGCGTTTAATTTTGATGGATACAAAAAAACCCTCTTGAGTTAATATCTGTATCATCCCTTACACAGCTTCATGTATTGACTCAAAGCCGTCACCTAACAGAGATCTTATCTTCCATGCAACAGTAATATAATTGAAAATGAAGACTCACCAGGAGGAGAATCACCTTCACCTTTAGTCACAGGCAGGATGTAGCAATAGGCTGTACATACTGTTACAAAGGTGGCCAAGACCAAAAGGTGGCCCAGGAGAGATTTCTGTAATGTAAGATAAATCTGAGTGGAGAGTGGGTGGGTTCAGAGTGCCAGGGTGGAATGAGCATATACAAAGATCATTTCTGGGCTCTATAAATTTATTCAAAATTTGAGATTCTTTCCTCTGCTTACCTAGTCTGAGAATCAGGCCTACACAGTGTCTGAGTAAATGAAGGATAGAGCCATCTCCGCATTCGGTATTCCATAGCAGCAACAAATGTGCTTTCTTATTAAAGTGCAGTGCAGAAAATCCATGAGGGTAAACCATTTTGTTTGTAGGATAGAGAATATGTAGGATAGAGAAGAAAGAAATGAAAAGAGGTTTGAAACCAAAAAAAAAACAATGATAAAGACTCAGAAGATGCTAGCAGCCCATTCTTGCAATCCAGAACTTGGATGGCTGAGGCTGGAGAAAAATTACAAGTTCAAGTTTGAAATACATAATTAGATCCTATCTCCAAAAAGAAGTTACAAAGTGAAAGAACATATGATTGGATATTTCTTTCAGTCAAGTTAATTAAACATATGAATTGGAAGAGAGAATGCAGGAATGTTAGTGACTTTCTTAGTTGCTGAGACTACATATTCAGCAGGTGCTAAATGAATTAAGTAAAGAGAGGTTCATGTTACTCACAGTCTGTTGGGGTCTTAGTCCTCGCATTGTGTGCAGCATTGTAACAGAGCCTGATGCTGAGGAAGCCTGCGACTGTCAAGGTGGCCTACAGGGGATTAAAATAAGTAGGAGCTGAAAACAAAATCCTCTGTTCTACAATACCGGGTCACACCTACTGCCTTTTTTGACCAGCACTGCCTTGTAATAGCAAGTCAGTGATAATATTCCCACAATCCAGCCACCTTCCGGCATCACAGAATCTCTAAATCTTCATGCATAATGCTTTTATACAGATGGGATGAGGTGATCTAAATAGAAACACACACACACACACACACACACACACACACACACACACATACCCCACTCAGCTCCTTACTACAAAAAATCTTTGTACATTCTCTAAACATATTATAAATAATCTGTCTCCAAGTGTTGCCAAAATCCTATTAATTTTGCATTGTTAAAGAGTGAAAGTACAAAGTTTTCTCTAACATCTAAAGCAAACTCTAAGGTATGAGTCACTATAAAAATTCCAAAAAACTAATTTAAGTATTGCCAACACACAATGACACAGGAAAAAATTATTCCCATGCCAACTAAGAATCATAGGATAGAAAAGAATGAGGCCAAATCCAGCAAAAAGGCCTGCGGGGAAGAAAGTAATTTTGTGGCTCTAGGTCTGGCACTCAGGGAAAGAGATGTCAGAATACAATCTCCAAATTCCTTGTGAGGTTCGACGCCTAGGGCATTGCTTGCAGTTACTGTTCTTATGACTTCTGTCTTGGGCTGGCTTTGCTCACTTGTTGTAACTTCCCTCAACTGATCCACTTTCAGAGATTCTCCAACTTCATTGGGCTATACTGAAATCTTGATTTTTCACTCATTGTCTTCCAAGAAGCACACTAGCATACCTCAGAGGTCTTGTTTTGAAATAGACCAAAACTTGCTCAATCGCTTGGGTGCTGGGGGATTGGACGGAAGAAAACTGAAGGTTTCCTGTGCGGCTTGAGCTGAATCTCATGCAAGTGAAAAATGTGACTCAGACAGAATGTGCAATTTCCAATTTTAACTGTTCATAAATTTATTAAGGATAGAAGCCTCCATTAACCCCATTAATCTTGTATTCTACATGTAGATAAAAACTAGCACCTCATGGTGACTGACCCCAAGCTTTACTACAAACTCTAGCATTATCCTCATGGGGGACCCTGATTGCCTGGATGACTTGAGCACTGTGAAAGGAATCCCAAGAGCAAGTGATCAATTTCCAGATAGCCTTTCTTCAGCAAAGTATTCCAGGGCTCTGCACTCAATCTGAATTTTTCTCATTTGTATCTGCAAAGTGTAGGGACTTTGGTTTTCCCCTTATGCCCTCGTTATATCCTTTGTATGGTCCCTGATGCCAAGCACTTGCCTTCATTTTATATTCCTCAATTAAACAGTCACACTATCCTGTTTTTCTACTTTGAAGATTCCAAATTAAGCAAAAGTATCTTTCTAGTCAAAGAAAAAACAACAACAACAAAAAAAAACTTCTAAAGTCATTCATTTGCACTATCTTGTCTTGATTCTTAATGAAGAGCTGGTTAAAACACCTAGCAGTACCTATTCTGCAGCCTCAATGTTAGGCTTCCTTGAAATTTCTAGCACCAGATTATCTGACTTATCTCCCTTAACCTAAATATTATCCCAAGTCACAGTACATGAATAAAATGTAGGAATGTTCTCTGCTAGAACTTAACCTGGTCTGAGAATACAGAGACTAAGTAAACAACCCTGAAGGCTAACAAGTGAGGAAGGGGAAACCACCAAGGTTCATCTGGTTTCATTCACTGACATGATACCACATATGAATTATCCCAGGCAGTGTGAGAGCTGTAATGGAAGCAGAGGTGCTCAAACATAGACACACATTGCTCTTGTGACAAGTTTCAAGAAGGCATTTTTTTTTTCTTGTTTCAGAACCTTTGTTTGTTTATTCACTCATTTTCACGGCCGGCTCAGCCCACCCCGAGGGCAGGGCTGGCGCAGCATGTGGTGCCGGGGATCGAACCGCGGTCCCTGAAGCCGCCCAAGCTGTCCCAAGCAGGGGCTTTAGGCCACTGAGCCATCCCGCCGGGCCCCTCAAGAAGTCATTTTATGTGGAGACTGATTATGATATCTCTGAGTTCTTTCTCTCATTTTCTACATTTCTCCAGTGAAATGTATTAAATTTATATCAATAAAGGGTTAGTATAATTTTTAAAAACCTTAATAAATTTATGAACAGTTAAAGTTGGAAATTGCACTTTCTGTCTGAGTCACATTTTTCACTTGCGTGAGATTCAGCTCAAGCCGCACAGGAAACTTTCAGTTTTCTTCCGTCCAATCCCCCAGCACCCAAGCTATTGAGCAAGTTTTGCTCTTTACATAGATCTGGGGGTTTTATGCTAGAATCTGGAGGTTATAGATTCACTGAGTCCCAGAAGAGACACATCAGAGGAGAATACTCTGGGGCTCCCTACCAAATCCAGAGTTCCCAGGCTCTCCAGCTCTACAGCAGGGACAGAAGGTTCAGTGACTGGAGATAGTAGATAATTATTTCATATAACATACTATATTTAGAGGAGTAATGAATATAATAAATTAAATATTTACGATCAATTGCCTGACTGTTATTTCCCTAAATTTAATGCTCAGCTATAGAGCTGTATTTGTAAGTATTTGCTATTAAATTTTGTCCCCTTCCACCACTCTTCGCTTCCTCCTAATGTTCCTGAACCTTGGCAAAAAGATTCCTCAGAAATAGATAAAGGAACTAAAGCTCAGATTTTCATTTGATTGGACAATGTAAAAGAGAAAATAGATTTAGAAGAAAAGGCTTTGGTGGTGTTAGCCAGTCTAGTTGTTAGCTTGAGCAGCAGGCATCAAGGGGCACTTCATTCCAACACAGACTACAGGAAGATGCTGCAGGCCAAACTCAAGAAAAATAAGAGAAGGAAACATTGCATCGAGTCACTTATGTAGGATCTTGAGAGGGAGCAGCATGCCATCTGCCTTACATGAACTCGATAGAAAGAATGTAGCAGTGTAACACTGGAAAAACGAGGGATCTGTGAGAAGGGGGAGAAGAGTGTTGCCTACTTTCTCTTAAGAACACAACCAAGAAAAAGGATGAAAGTCTTAAAATACACCCATATTACAACGGCTGTTGACAAAAGTAGTCTGCACCAAGCAGTATGTTATTTTTGATTTGTTGACATGGTAAGACTTCAAAGGGCCTGCAAAGGGTTCGGGAATCAGATAATGTAAAAGTTCACAGTGTATGATCTGCTGCTGCTGATGTACTTGTAAATCTCAAAATACTTTTATGACAGAAGGAGGAATAAAAAGTGATAGGATATGATGTATGTATGTATGTACCAACTTCTCATAATGAATGTATTTCACTATGTATCACAAGTGCACCCTAATAAAAAAACACATTTAGGAAGAATATATTTTAGTAACTACTGTCTTGGTGTCTTCCACCTGGATAGAAAAGGAAGATCAATTTTGGGTGAACACTTTTTAAATGACTGGTATGTTTATGTACAGAGTTAAACAGGAATCTGACCAAATTTTTAAAGTGTGAAAGGTGACAGTTAAAAAGTGGAAAAACAATGTGAAGACTTTTAGCCAGCTTTCAGTTACTCCAAGAATAACTGCAGGATCAAATGGTGAGTTGAGTCAAGGGAACCTCTCACCATTATGAAGGCTAAATTCATGAGGATTCAAATGGAATGAGAGCTTCATGCCCTGAGATGGTGTGCAGGGCTCTGTTTGAAGAAGGAATCATTAACCTGGTACAAGAAATTTTAAGACAAACACAACACTATGGATGTTTCATGAGTGTTGTCATCTAATTCTCAACCAGATTTCCTGTGAGAATTATGAAAATCTGCATGGAAAAACTTTGTTTTCCCCTAAAAACAGCAGATTTAAAGTTGAGGTCAGTAAAAGTGTGGTTTTCAAGAGAATTGCAGTATTAAACAGGATTCAAATACTTTGCGATAAGGTAAGAGCAACAATTTCCAGAGGGTACAGATGTCAGGAATCTTGGCCTTCTATTAGATAAAATTCAAGCAATGAGAGGAATTACAAAAACAACAACAAAGGAGCTATGGGTTTCCAAGAGCAAGGCCACAGGGCAAGTGATGACCACACCCGCTAGAATTCACATTACAGCAATGTGTGCCCTCCATGACCAAAATGGAGCTCCAGTATTTCACATTTGCTTTCTTGGTTTTTAGGGTTGCCTTGGTATTTTTTTTCCTTTTGGTCTTCTTTCTAAGATTGTATTTCCTCATTTTGAGATTAGAAGATTTACCAAGGTGTCATTGCAGTTTTGAAATATACAAAAGTTGATATCACAGTGACTGAAAATTAAACATTTGCTTTTAGTTTAAAAAAAAGGACTTTAGAATTTTACTGTTACACAACCCCGGACTTCTTGAGACTTTTGGGTCTAGTACACGTATTAAAAGAGATTTTCATTAAGAAGTGGACATGTTGCCGGGCGTGGTGGTGCACGCCTGTAATCCCAGCACTTGGGAGGGTGAGGCAGAAGGATCGATGCAAGTTCGAGACCAGCCTGGGCTACAAAAGTGAGCTCAAGGCCAGCCTCAACTGCATACTGAGACCCTGTCTCAAAAAGACAAAAAAAAAAAAAAAGAAGTGGACATGTGAACTTGGGAAGCTGTGCTTGTATAAAATGATTTGCATTTTAAATGCCATCAGGAAGTTAATGTGGAGAAGACTTGCTCCCCAATAAAGAGTGTTCAAGGTTGGGGCCTTAAAAAGTGATGAGATCATGAGAGCTATGACCATACAAACTTAATCTGATGCTATATGTGGTGGCACATGTCTGTAATCAGCACTCGGGAGACTGAGACAGGAGGATTCTTGTGAGTTTTGTACCAGGCTGAGCTACAAAGTAGGTTCAAGAACAACCTGAACTGCTTAACAAGATCCTGTCTCAAAAATACAAAAGAAAAAGAACAACAACCACCACCATCACAAGAGAGAGAAAGAAGGAAGAAAGGAAGGAAGGAAGGAAGAAAGGAAGGAAGGAAGGAAGGAAGGAAAAAAGGAAGGAGAGAAGGAAAGAAAGAAAGAAAGAAAGAAAGAAAGAAAGAAAGAAAGAAAGAAAGAAAGAAAGAAAGAAAGAAAGAAATCATGTCTTAATAGTCTTCATGGAACAGACTTTGGTAAACTCTATGATTCTTCAAGGGAAGCATGAATCAGACTTACTGGGCCAGGACTTCCCTGCTAAGAAGTTATGGCTTGGTATAGGCCCAAAATGTAATGGAACTGGTATGCCATGGACTAAGACCTTGCATACCTTTAAACTGATCATCTTAGGTAGTTTGTCAGAGTATAAGTAATCTATTTGGTGTGCCCATTCTCTTCAAAGTGATGTCCCTGATTTCAGACAATAATGAAAAAAATCTCATGCTACTGAGGTAAAGAAACACTTACCAAATGTTTAACTTGTCTTGTAGTCAAAAAAGTCGTGATTATACTTGAGCAGTAATTATATCATATAGGGTAAACAAACATGCTGTGTTTATTTCAAGATCTACTGCTTACTAATGGATAACATCTATGAGTATTGCCCTGACATTTCTCCTCTCCTATGACTCTTCTTCCCAATGACACTGAGTTGTCTGCTTCCTGTAGTAGTTTAGAAATAACTCAACTCAGAGGTTAGCTTTTTATTTGAAAATAGACACACATTCTCATAGAACCCACCTTTTTTGACAGAAAAAGGCTCTATGGCTTCAGCTAATCTTATTAGCTTGAATACAGGAATAAAGGAGTACCTCATGTCATCTCAGACCAAATAAAAATACAAAATCTAGGAGGAAAGAGGAGAGAACTGTAAGAGTGAATCCCTGGTAAGGACTCTGGGTAGTCATCTACTTGCCCAGACCATTTCCCTACCTATGGTTATCAGAGAAAAGGGTGTAGGCAATGAAACTTTGGACAAATGTCAGCATATCTGAAGAGGGGGAAACAAGCTATGCTCATTTTCCATTGGGTTCAGGTCTGGGAAAATGAAACTGGTCTCTGGTCACCTCCATACCACAATGCATAGCATAAACAACAGTGTGGAGAAGACACAGAACTCTTGCTCTCTTCTGGGTTCCCAGAAAAGATAGATACAAATATATCTTGAGCTGATGAGAGGTGACTGGGCCTGTGAGAACCTTGCCAAGAAAGTATTAGAAGGAAAGGTTGGAATGGTATTTACAGAAGCTCTTCTCCTCAAGATGTGGTTCCTCCCTCCCTCCCTCCCTCATGGGATCCAAATAGGTACATCATTCCTTGAAAGTGATCATGCTCCAACAGTGAGCATCAATGTTGCCTTCTCTTGAGTTCCTACTAAGACAGTAACCTTGAGTGTGAGGCCTGACTCTGCAAAAGATAGGACACCAAGTTCCCTAAGAGTAACTGATGCAATTTATGTGCAGCGAAAGCATTTTGTCCTAGATTATTATTATAAACTATTCTGTTTCTTCATGGTTGTGGTTACAATAATCTTCATTTTTTTCAAAGCT
>PVJA010009044.1:0-62074 GCA_004027025.1 Myocastor coypus
GGGGGGGGGGGGGGGGGGGACACACAGAATAAGGAGCTTTAGCCGGGCGTGGTGGCTCACGCCTGTAATCCCAGCACTGGGAGGGTGAGGCAGGAGGATTAGTGCGAGTTCAAGACCAGCCTGGGCTACAAAAGTGAGCTCAAGGCCAGCCTCAACTGCATAGCAAAACCCTGTCTCAAAAAGACAAAAAAAAAAAAAAGAATAAGGAGCTTTATAATATACCTTTGTAGAGTTTTCAAAAATAGACAAATAGACTTATAGACTTATGAGGGTAAAATCCATTAAGATTTTGAAACAAGAATTAGCAGACTTTAAAAATCACATTTAAATGAAAGTTTTGTGCTGAAAATACCAGAAATTTATACTAATAGAAACTTTCACAACAGCAAGTTTGACAGTTTTCATCCCCACACTACTGTTCATTAGAGAAAAGCTGCCAAAACATTACAACTAAATCACAAAACAAAAACAAACCAAATTATTTCACCAGCTCAAACTATGAAAACTTATGTATCCCACTAAGTGTCAGCTTTAGTGATTTCCTTCTTCACGCGGGCATCTGCTTACCTCATTTAGCAGACATGTTAACATTTTCTAAGGCTATTGTACTTCTTAAAAATCTGGTATTTTAAAATCTTTCTTTTCACTAAAAATTGCTTAAATGTTGGCTCAATCTATGCCAGCATATACACAGATTCCCTTAAAAGGATAGTAACCAGGTTTGTTTTGTTTTGTTTTATTGAGATAATGGGATGAACCCAGGGTCTCTGCACTGAGATACAGTCCAATTTTTATTGTCCAGGCTGGATTTTTTTTTTTTTTTTGTCTTTTTTTGTCTTTTTGAGACAGGGTCTCACTATGCAGTTCAGGCTGGCCTTGAGCTCACTTTGGTAGCCCAGGCTGGTCTCGAACTCGCACCGATCCTCCTGCCTCAGCCTCCCAAAGTGCTGGGATTACAGGTGTGCGCCACCACGCCCAGCTTCCAGGCTGGATTCGAACTTGTGATCCTCCTACCTTTGCTTCCACAGTGCTGGGATTACAGGCCTGCCACACCATGGCCAATTTGTGTTTGTTCCCCTTATATTTATCCCTATCATGAGGTATAGTGTCTAACCTTTGACTGTCCTCTATGCATAAAGGAATAAATGAGAATAGCATTATACCACTTCACAAGAAAGAAAAAGCTCAGTACAGCATGCTAATTCAATGTATTACAGATTCTTAATGAGTTTCATAATAGAATTATAAATGGGAAAATAATTAGCTAAGATTTAAGCAAGAGTTGGCAAGCTTTCTAAAATATTAATTAAAAGAAAATAGTCTCCAAATAATACTCAATGCGACATTATTAGAATTTTAAAACAAAACCAAGCTGACAAGGTAATCTCACCCGAATAGCAGAAATATATTAGATAATTGATTTCTACCAAAATTCTACTACTTAAAAATTTCTTTTCACATAAACTTTGTCCACAGTTTTTTTTTTTTTGTGTGTGTGTGTGTGTGTTTGTTTTGTTTGTTTTTTGAGACAGGGCCTTGCTATGCAGCTCAGGCTGGCCTTGAGCTCACTTTTGTAGCCCAGGCTGGTCTTGAACTCGCACTAATCCTCCTGCCTCAGCCTTCCAAGTGCTGGGATTACAGGCCTGCACCACCACGCCCAGCATGTCCACAGTTCTTTCACACAGATTTTTTATTGGATTGTCATTAACTGTTCATACACATTCAAACTTCCTATGAGGCTACCACGATGCCACTGAAGGAGACAAGCCCTTCAGCAAACTGCTAAGCTCTCACAGCTGTGGGCTCACCAAAACCAGCCTGGGCTAAAAAAAGAGCTATCTTTGTTATAATGTGAGATGTAGAAGAAACTGTCCTTTTCATTTTAGTTACTCTATTTTTCTTAATTTCATTAACATTGCCTGTTTCAGGGCTGGCAAAATAGCTCAGCAGACTAAGCACCTGCTTAGGCAGGTACAGAGACCAGGCTTCGATCCCTGGAACCACATGCCGTACTGGCCTCTCCCTGGGTTTGCTGAGCCAGCAACTGAGTGTGGGTGTGGTGGCGTATGCCTGTAATCCCAGTACTGGGAAAGCTTAAAGCAGAAGGATCACTATGAGCCTGAGCTGCATAGTGAGCTCCTATACCAAATACATAAAAACAAAACAAAACAAAACAAAACACTGCCTGTTTCCTTAGATACACCTAACTTCAACACAAAAGCTCATTACTGCCAATAGCTGCACCAAGACCACATCACTGTCCATGTGGGTTCTGTGGCTCAGTCAGTGCCTGAGAAGGCTATCTAGGAAGACAGAAAGACTATCACACAGCTGTGACTTCTCCATGCTGCCTGGCCTTCCTCCTCAGAGGAAGAGGGAGCTACAGCTACCCCCATTTCATGGACTTACACTCCTGCAACTTCAATGCAGGGCCATCCAATATGCGGTACTGGCCTCTTTTTGATGGCTTAAACATGCAGGCATCTCTCTGACCCTAAACAAGATAACAAGAGGCCCCACCCACTTCCCACTTCTCACTTCTCACTGTGTGCTCTTCTTCCCTCACAGGCAAACAGAGTCCTTTGCCACTTCCCTGTCTTCTGAACACTGGGGAAACACGATTACTGACAAACTAGATGGCTGTCTCTGTGCACACACACACACACACACACACACATTACGTGGCCAATTCCTCATAACCTACCACTATTACTGCCTACTTTACAGACGTCATGCCATGGACTGTAGTGACTTAGCTCTGGGAAACTCATCAATGGGTTCCCACCATGTCCTTAGCCTCATGTGCCTGGACAAAGGCCACTAGGGGAAGAAACCCTCATGGTACTTTCCCCGCTTTTTCTCAGGATCGTTTTCCTCCAGTCATATCCAACCATGACTCTTGTCTTCTAGAAGAAGTTGTTCCTGGGCATCTCCTTCAAGTCTTAGCAGCTGTTCATGTCCTTTTCTTCGAAACCCTTCTACATCCACCTCTCTCAGTCCCTCCTACTGTGACTATCCCCATACCTTGTACTAACTGCCCCCCCCATGGCTGCCCACACCATTTCCCACACACGCTTATGATGCTGCCAACTTCCAGGTTTATTTTGTAGGAACACAAGCACCTGGCTTATTTTGCTTAAAAACCACATTGGCTGCCCAGTTCCCACCACCCAGACTAGACTAAAGCTTCTCCTTGACTAGAACTCACTGCAGTGTTGTATTTTACCAGCAGTCTCTAAACTTCTCTCTTTACATGAAGTTAGTTTATTTATTCCTTCAGGAAATATTACCTAAGCATGTTCTCAATCCTCAAATATCTCTAAGAAAAAAAAAAAAAAAAAAAAAGAGCTACCCAAATACCATTCCAGAAGGAAAAGAGACGTGCCTTGCCTATCACAGAACACAAAGCACAAACACTGTGAGTGGTTGTGTAAATGTACAGAAGCCACAGTACAAGAAGAACCAGGACCAATGCTTTAACCTCAAAGATGTTCTTGCACCCAGCCAGCATCACGAAAGCAACCCAGAAGGAAAAAGGCATCTCTTTTCAAATCAAATGCATTCTTATCAGCATCCTCAGTTCTGGCACTACACCTAAGTTTGAGGGAATAACAGGAGAAACATGCACACAACACACATGAGCATATTTGAAGGCACAAAGTTATACACACAGAGACACAGGCATGTACACACAGATACCCTTTTCTAGATAAATAGCAGAGCTTCAGGAACCCAAGAACCAGCACTACCACCATGGCAAGCATCAATAATTCTGAGATGTGTGATTCCAGCCACAATCTACTCTCAAGTATATGTACTAGCATAGAAGAAAGGAATGTAGCACACTGCATCTAGGCTCTGAAATGTGCCAAGGCTACTCACAGCTCTGGTCTCATTAAGGAGGGTCCCAGGGAGACAAAGATCTGTAGCAGCAATGGCCTCTGGGCTCCCAGGAGGGGACCCCTCAAATGCCAAGCCTGGATGCCCTGCAAAGTGGCCACGGCACAACAAATTCTTGTCAAAAGAAAACTGCCTTTTCCATGATCACAAACTGCCCCTCCAGCTCACTAGTCTGGCAGTAACACAAAGAGCTATCCAAGGACAGGTTTGATGGCCTGAACTAGTGAGTGAGTCTATAGAGGCAGAAACAGGTCAGGATCCCTGCACTCCCCTTCCTAGTGCACAGAAGGCCTTACATTGCCACGTGGTACTCCTCCTCACTCTGGCATTTAGACTGTCTATCTGCTAAGTCCAATTCATTTTGCCTCTCCTAAGAAACCCTCTCAACATAAACTGTTCAACATGGCATTGAGTGGGGAGATGAGAAGACTGAAAGAGGTGCTCTGAAGAATTATTCAGTGAAGAGGTCTGACATATGTACATTTATTCTATACACTCTAAACAGCACCAGTAATGTCCAGAAGACAAATTTTCCACATTTTCCAAATTCCAAATTTTCCATGAAATATTCTGTTTCTAACTGAAGTTGTAGAAATAGGTACTCAGAAGGGTAAAAAAAAGCTCAACAGGATGGATGCTAAACACAAGCCATTCTTTCCCAGTTAACTGAGTAGCTACTGAGACCAGCACTGTGTGAGGATCAGAAAATGACACAGTAGTACCCTTTACACAAGTCTACAGCCCTAGAGGAGATGTAGCCCTGCAAGCTTCCAGATTTCACTATGACCCTCAATGCCTGATATAGCCTCACTAGAGTTAATATTTAGTTATGCTGCATGTCAGCACTCACCCAACCCCTCCAAGTAAAATGGAAGGTATTTAAATCACACTGGAGACATGGTTCCCTTCTTGTGATTCTTTGTGGTTTGGGAAGGTCACCCACTGTCAGAGCTGCATTATGACTCTCAAGAGCCCAAGAAAGATACTTCGAGCACTGCTCAGACATTTTTTAGAGCATGTCTAAAAGATAGTAATTTTCTCTCTTAATTCTTCAAAGTTTTATCACAAATTGTGATTTAAAAAAATCCTTACATCAGCAGGCTACATTCCCTAGCAGAAGAAATTCAACCTTCCTTCCAAAAATTTCCCAAAACTACACACCACTGCTCTTCAGACACTGCTTCTCTGCCCAGTTCCAGCTTTCTTGTCAGGGGCCAAGGAAAGAAAAGTCTGGCTCTCTTATGCATCTGCCCTCAATGGGAAGAGCCCTAGGGTCTCAGCACGAAGCAGGATGTCACATATGATGGATCCTTTTGTTCTCTAGAGCAGATGACACAGCTGGCTAACCAGCCCTGGGAAGTTCGTGTGTGTGTGCCCAAGCCGTACACGGCTGTACTCATCTCCGCCATGAACACACAGGCCCTATTACCCTGCCTACTGTCTGGGACCCAGTGTGCCTGTGGAGCAGATGGACAGTGAGGGCACGTATCTGTACACGTCCTTCTCTCCACCACATGCCACACATTTTCCTAATTGTAATGCTAATCACAAGAGAACTCCTGAAGACAAATTAACTTTGGTTTGCCCCAATAAATTAAGCGCTTAGATGTTTTTTGTACTGGGAATGATACTCACGACCTTGCACTTGCACTTGCACTTGCTAGGTGGGAACTGTGCCACTGAGCTATAATCGCAGGAGAAGTGCTTAGAATTTTGATTCCAACTCATACCGTCTGTAAGTGTTCCTCAGAGGCTCAGCGTTTCCCAGCAGAGTTCTTTGGGTGATCATGTCAAGAGACACAGCCAACTAATATTGTTTTCCACTTACATTTCATATTTCGAGATTTATTCTTATCACAATGTTCTTAACCTTAACTTTCCCCGAAAATTTTGACACATATCCAACATGGAAAGGAGGCTATTTGAAGGGCAAAAGTTGCACGACTAAATCAAATTTTTCAATCATTTTTGAGAACTGAGAGGATTTGAAGCTGACTGAGTACAGTACAGACGACATAATTTCTTGCACAGCAACGAAAACAAATTTTGGGCTTACAAAGAGCACAAACCTAAGACAAATGCAAGAGAAAGAGTAAGATGTAGAAGCGGGAATTTTCGGATTTGTTCCTTGGAAAATGAGCTTACTCAACAGGACGCGTCCACCTCCTCCCAGTGAACGTTGGGGCCTTAGTATGCGCACACCTCCAAGTGTGTTGAGGCTGCTCTGTAGCTGCTTATCTGACAGCCGACCTAGGGTTCTGCTCCCGCAGAGGCGGAGTCAGGAGCGCCGGCTGGCCGGTCTCACGGCGGATGATCTGCGCCCCGCATTCTACCTCACTGAGGAACTAGCCCATCTTATTCTTTTGCAATTGCGTCTTAAACGCAGTTGCCGCTGGCTTTTCATTTCAAGGGGAAGTAATACTTCCAAAATTAACAGGGGAAGCCCAGGGGAGCTTCCCGCACCTAGACGACACGAGCGACTCCAGGCATGTGGGGAAATCGAGGCTCGAGGGGTCCTGCTCCGCCAGGAAGATCTAGAGATAGCGCAGCGCCTGCAAAGAGAAGATCCCGACGCACTCCCAAGTGCCCGCGGCCACTCAGGAATCTCTACTACCTCGCCTCCTCCAAGGACCCCTTGGGTGCTTCACTCTCCGTGGCCCCTCACGGCCCCTCACTGCCCTCAAGGTCCTCTAGACCCCTTCCACGTCGCCTCCCGAGCCCACCGCCTACCTTGTCTCCGGCGCGCAGACATCTCCGACAGCCCGGCCAGGCCGCGCGCCGCCACTTCCGGATTCCGTCCGGCTACGCCCGCCTACTCCAGCAGAAGGACCCAATCCACAGCCGCAGCTCCTCTTGGGATTGGCTCGCACCAGACCGTGGGCGTGCCTCCAGGTCTGACTCCACCCGAGGTACTCCTCCGCGGAGTCTGCGCCTTAGGCAGGGGAGCGGGCTGAGGGTTGCTCTCCGCCCGCAGGCACAGCTGACTTTAGGGGTTACAGTCTAGTCCGCGGCGCCAGCGCTCGGGTTGCGAGGCTTGAGCGGCGCGATGGAGGGCAAGAGAAAACCGACATGGAGGTGGGACGGCGACGAGAACTCGCCCTGCGCGGGTCCTCCTAGCCTTTCGGGTCGCTCGACACGACCTTCCCTTGTCGGCCACCCATTGTGGCTCTCATACAGCGAGGGATCCCGCTCGACCATATCGCCAAGCCGTCCTTCGCTCTGTGTGGACCTGGTTTTTTTGAGCTTGTGTTTCCAGAAACACGATCGCGAGTGTCCGTGTCTGGCCCTCCTCTGCACGAAAGGGAACGAGACGCAGCTTCCTAGGACGAGCGGATTCACCCCAAAACGAGCGCTGTGGAGAGAGGAAAGCAGGGAGCGCAGCCTGGGAGGTTCCCTAGCACCAGGTACTACCTGGACTCAGCCGGAAGCTCCGCAGCGCCTGCCTCTGAATCTGGAGCAAGCGCCAGATACTCCTACGGAGGGGTCTGCGAGTCGAGTGTCGGCCCTGCGCAGAAGAGTGAAGCGACCCGCTCTGCCCATGAGAAAAGGCTTTGGCGCTGTGCTAAGAGTAGAATTCAGTGGGAGAAATCTGGAGACACCTTGAGTCAGCTGCAGCGGGAAGATGTTGGCGGCCAGCATCGAGTGGGAGCGTTGGAGGGTGTGGGAGGAAGCAGGCAGCTGTGGATACGTTTAAAGGCAAAGCAGAAGACTTTGTGACTGATGATATTGGCCCCTGGCAGAATGGCTCACCCATATAGATAAATGGAGAGTGGCTCCAAAATGCTGGTCTTCATGGAAGAGGGAGAGACCCATCAAGGATCCTTGCCCTCATGCCAAATGTACTTTCAGGCAAATGAAGTTTGGTACGCTCACAGAATACACAAACCTGAGGCCCCCAAGGGAGTGGGAGGGCAGAGAAGGGGGTCAGGGAGACTGGGCCTGGATGTGCCCAACTTTTGAAAAGTGGCTTGATGTGGAGGTTAGAGGGAGTGGCCAGAACGAAAGGGAAAGAGGGGATGCTTTCTTGAAACCAGCTCAAAAAAAACCGAATCTTTTGTCTCGAATGATGTTGGTAGACCAAGATGAAAACTGATCATATACAGCTAGATTTGTGAAGCTGGGTCCTAGGTGACTTTGATTACAGTAATTTCATGAGAAAGAGATGAAAATTTCATGGAATTTGGCAGGGAGCCACAGGGAAAACATTGGATGTGATATGGTGAGACCAGAAAGATGGGGTGATAGCTGTAAAAGGAAAGAGAGAGAGAGAGAGAGAGAGAGAGAGAGAGAGACAGAGATTATGTACCAATTTGACCATATCAAATTGATTTTGAAAAAAATGAATACTGCAGGAGAGATAAAACAATATACCTGAACATCTCAAAAAAGTTGACTACAGAGCCAATATCCCCTTTGACTTCTTCAGTCGGTGCTGTGGTCTAGTCCACCTTCTCCTTTCACCTCTATACTGGTTCCACGTGGACTTCCACTTCACAGACTCACAGTACACACGTAACAGTACTCCTATAATACATTCTCTTAGAAGCACCGTCCACTACCCAGCTGCCAAGCCAGCCTTGGGAGAAAAAGTTGCTTCTGTACCCATCCTCTCTTCCTACGTGATCCATCCAGGAACATTTCTTTGTTCCACTGCCTAGCCTGTGTTTTAGCTTTGCTTACTAAGACTTCTTCAGGCATTTTAAAGTGGACTTCGTCAATCACACTCTAGTTTTTTCATTCCCACCCACCACCATCTTGTGTCCTTGTAGATACTATGAGTCAAAAAAAGATCTTTCTAAAATTTCACTGCCAAGCCGGGCGTGGTGGCACATGCCTGTAATCCCAGCACTCGGGAGGCTGAGGCAGGAGGATTGGTGTGAGTTCGAGACCAGCCTGAGCTACAAAAGTGAGCTCAAGGCCAGCCTGAACTGCATAGCAAGACCCTGTCTCAAAAAATAAAATAAAATTTCACTGCCATTCAAAAAACACTTTGTGTAACCCACCAGAGCAAGAACTCACAAAAGAAAGGTCACACAATCTTATCAACAGATGCATAGAGAACATTTGACAAAATGCAGCACATGTTCATGATTTTTTAAAAAAGCCAACAACAAGCGGAAACAGAAGGTAGAATCTTGTAATAAATAACATCTACAAAAACTATAACGTAATACAGTTTTCCTACTAGGATTGGGAACAAAGTATGAATATTCCCTTTCATCACTGTTTTTTGACATATTAGAAATTCTAGCTAATGTAATAAGACAAGAAAAGTATACACTTTGAGAAGACGGAAATTGTCCTTGTCCAAAAGTGACATCATATGGAGAAAATCTTATTTCCCTGCTGAAAATACCGTGTTGTGTGTAAGATTTAACATCAAGTCCTTAAACTTCCTATAGGAATATCTGACTTACTGGCCAGCCACACATTTATGCCACTCTTTTCTAAATCACTTCATTCTGATTATCCTATCTGGCCATTTAGAAAAAAAAGCACTGAATACTTATCACTCTATGTCTTTGGGCCTGCCTTTCCTTCTGCAATAACTATTTTCCATCCAATCCTACTTGAATCCTGTTCCTCCTCAGGGCCCTAGCATTACCACCTCTGACTTCACCCCACTACTCACCTCATTCCTGGTTGTTGTCTTTGAAGCTAGGAGAAGCCCTTAGCTGAGAAAAGTGGAGGTGAGGGGGACAGCCCTGAGTCACCGGTGGATGGAAGTCAGCTGAAAACATACCCTACCTGCTTGGTAATCTGAGGTGCATCTCATGCTGTTTCTCAGGAAGCAGGACTACACCCCCGCCGCCTGCAGGAATGATAGCCTGTTTTTACATTTTCATTCCTTTTCCAGTCTCATTTTCTACTTTTTCTGCCTAGTTTCTAGAGATAAATCTCAAAACATAAGTGCTCTCAAATCCATGCCTTAGGACCTGCTTGGGGGAGAACTCAGAGGAAGCTTTAAGTTAATCATGACTTCTCTAAAACATTCTCTCCTCAGCCGGGTGTGGTGACGCACACCTGTAATCCCAGCACTTGGGAGGCTGAGGCAGGAGGATCGGTGCGAGTTCGAGACCAGTCGGGGCTGCGAAAGTGAGCTCAAGGCCAGCCTGAGCTGCATAGCAAGACCCTGTCTCAAAAAGCCAAAAAAAAAAAAAAAAAAAAATTTTTTTTCTCCTGACATCACAAAGTATTAGCTGCCCTTTTCATCTTTTAACAACACCTTTGGGGCCCAGCGGAATGGCTCAGTGGTCTACAGCGCCTGCTTGGGAAGCTTTGGCGGCTTTAGGGACCGCGGTTCCATCCCTGGCACCACATGCTGCGCCAGCCCTGCCCTCTGGGGGGCGGGCTGAGCCGGCCATAAAAATGAGTAAATAAACAAACAAAGGTTCTGAAACAAGAATAAAAAATAAATAATTAAAAAAGAAAAAAGAAATTAACAACACCTTGTCTTTTTCCTTCAGATAAACAGCTGTATTTCGGATTCCATGTTGAAACTTTGTGTGTGTGTGATAGCAAAGATTGAACTCAGCACCTTCCACTTATTCTACTGAACTATCTCCCCAGCCCCAACCATGTTATAACTTTTAACATGACTTTCCCTGAGACTGGACAGTCCACGTGGTGAGTGACTGCCAAAGCAGTACTGAGTTAAAATTGTTGTTTCTGTTGCATGAGAGGACAAATTTATGAAAGGATGAAAACGAGTGTAGAAAGGAAGAAAGTAAAGGACCAGTGAAGTTTAAAATCGAACAGATTTGCCTGGAATCTAGGTTTTTGATTGAGGTTTGGCATACCAATTCATTGGTTTTTGACAGTGGACATTTGTAGATACTAGAAACCAAAGAAATTACTGTGGTGAGATTTGTTAAGCTATTTACTTTGTAAATAAACTTCAACTGATTAATATTAAAGTGAATGAGCACATAAAAATTTTACGGAAAGTTTTTAAGATTTTGCAATTTTTGGAATAGATTGGACTCATTGCAGACAACTTTCATAGTTTCTTTCATTAAAATTCAGCTTGATGTTTACGTTTTTTGTCTCATTTTAAAATCTCGCTTAAATTTCTCAGCAACACAGGCAAAGCAAGGTCCATTGTTATGTTTGCATTAAAATGGGAGTCAGAGACTTGCTGGTTCTGGTGGTCCACAGCGCTGGAGCCCGGGTCTCTGGGTCCGGGACACTTAGCCCTAGACCTCACGAACTTTTCTTTAGGTTGGGGTATCCCAGCTCGAAAGAATTTCCACGAATCTGACTGGGTCTTTCTCAGTAGCGTTAGGCACAACTTGAACGGGATGGTGTGCTCCTTTTCGTTGGGTGCTGAGGAAGCTCTGGTCTAAGGAGGACCCTCCGGAGGGCGCTCCCCGTGTCTGGGCCGGGTCTGTTCTAGGGCCTGTGACGCCCCTAGTAGATCCTCCTGCAGTGAAACCCCGCTCAGGTTGCCTGTAGAAAGAGAAAGGCGCAGCATCCCGCCTTCCCGTGGCGCGCTCCGCGGGGACTCTGCCGCGCCAGTCCAGAAGCCCGACGGGTACCCTCGCCTCACGGCGCTGGGCGGAGGCGGGATGCTAGCTAACTTTCGGCGCGTGCAGCACGTGCCGCGAGTCCGCTGCCACCCCAGCGGCCAGTTTGGGCGCAACAGTTGGGCGGCCGTGTGCGCGCTCCTGCGTGCGCGCCGGGTGGCGGCGGCCGGGACTCCGGGCCTCCCGTTGGGGCCGCGCGCCGGCCGCCCCCCAGTGCGCGGAGCCTCCCGGCGCGCAGTGCGCAGGCGCCGGCGCGGGGCCCCACGGCGCGCCGGGCTCGAGCGCGGTCGGAGCGCGCGGCGGCGGCAGACGGACAGATCTCGTCCGAGACGACCTCGCCATGTCGCCCCGCACCTGCTAAGCCAGGAGTCCCGAGATGTTCGCGCTGAGGAAGGTGAGAGCCGCGGGGTGCGAGGCCGGGCCAGCGCCGTCGGACTGGAGAGAGGAGCGCGGGGGCCAGCGGGGGCGGCGGGGCTTGGGGACCCCGGGGTGCGGGCAGGGAGGTGTGAAGCGCGGCGGGAGGGGCGCTAGGCTCGGGGCGCGGGGCCAGCCAAAGGGAGCGAGGCAGCGAGCGCCGCGTCTCGGTCCTGGAGCCTGAGGGGCGCGGACGCGAGGGTCGCGCGGGTCGCGCGGGGGCGCGGGAGGGGCCGCGCCCGCTCCTCAAGTGAGCGCGGAGACGGCTTTTTTCGGGCGGTTGCTAAGCGCGGCATCCGCGGTGCAGGGCTGGTAACTAAGCCTCCCCCGGCCGCTGCTGTTGCTGCGCTCGCTCCTCGCTAGCGATCGCGGGAGAGAGAAATAAGGAGGATGTCGTTATTGCAGCCGGGCGCGAGGGGCGGGGGCCAGGCGGGGGCGCGAGAGGAGAGAGGAGGTGGGGACGTGGGGGACAGCCGGCGTAAGGGACCGGGGGACGGGTGGACAGCGGGCAACGGGTGGACAGCGGTGCTCAGGGGACAACGGGGCGCGGAGGACAGGTGGACCGCGGGGGACGGCGGGGCGCGGGGTTGCCCGGGTTCCCACCCGAACTCCAGCGTCTTCCACGCGGCTCTCGAACACTTCCTAGCCGACGTGGTGCCAGTCACCCGCAGGTCGCTTCTCCGAGATGAATGGAGATGCCATGCCGGTCAAGGTTGGAATTCCGAATGCGCGACTTCCTAAGCCACGGTTGCTTGGATCAATTAAAAATGAAGCGTTGGGCAGCAAAACCATCTTCTGTGGCGACTCTGACAGCCTGGCGCCGACAGTTTAGAGTTCGAGGTTCCCAGCAGCTGCTCCTCAGGCTGCGTGGGCGGGGGCGGGAACAGCGCCCAACCCCTGGCCTCAGAGACCGGAGAAGACTGATTTGCAGACATTTGTAATTGAAAAACACCCTGGAGGCTCAGCGTGGCCTCTGGAGGACAAACTCCCTCGAGGCCCTCTCAAGTCTGCAGTCTCAGACTCTGGGGAGAGCGCCTAGTTGTAAGGTTCAAAGTGCATTGCAACACCGTTCTCATTTAACTTCTCAGTAGTCTCCTAGTCTCCTCTGTGGAAAGTAAAAGCCAAGGCAACAAATGTGATGAAAAATGCTAATTTTTGGCAGGTCAAATTGTTACTCCGGTGTTTAAAAAAAGTCATTAATCAGGATTTTCCAGTAGCCAAATCGTCTTGTGCAGGCAGCTGGGTGACTCACATATTTGGCTTCCATGGTAATTGTAGAGTGTGAGCACCGTTTCCTTTTAGATAGTGTGACTTTTTCATTACTTGGAGGAGAGCAGATTTGAATATTTTGTACCACATCTGGCCCCTTGGCCAGCAGGCTACAGAGAGGCTATGCTCACTGACATCTAGATGGCAGAGTTGTGGGCAGGTGAGCAAACCTAGGATGTGGTGCTGCTGAGAGTGCCACCCTCACCTGTCCTTTGGGGGTCATTTCTAGTGAATGTGGGCTTGTTCGCAAAGGCAGCCTGTTGCAGAGAGGTAATTGGCATCGGTAAACTGTCCCTGGCCCTTCATAGATCTCTCGTATTATGTCTGTTGTGAAGTCAGTGGATGCAGAATGCCTGTGCTCTGATCTGTCCGGTAAATCTTGCGGATGGATAAGCCTGGGAAGCAAAGTGAGTGCCATGTCAAGTAACAGTGATGAAATACCTAAAACTAAAAAAATTCTCACCAGAAGGATGTTCTCCCAGAGAAACATTCTACATGGACTTCATGGTCTCCAGGGTTGTTCGTGTTCCTTCTGTAGAATTCTATGACATCAGTCCTGTAGCCCACAGTGGTGTGGCGAGGGGTACACAGAAACATGCCTTTGCCCACTGGTGTTTTTATGGCCATAGGTTACTTTCATGTAGATAGGTTAATAACATTATTTTTAGTTTTATAGAATTCTGATAGTTTGTCCTATTCCTTCCCAATACTAATGTCCTTTTGTAGTAAGCTGTTGCTTCTTCTATTTTTGACCACTTCATTTTTGAAATTGGTAGAAATTCCAAATTGAATATTAAAGGCAAAAATATGCTTTGCCAAATTTAAATCACTTTGAGTTCTATGTACCCAGAACCTGATCAATGTTGGAACTTATGAGATCTAATATTTTTTAAGTGTTAGAGGATTTTTCTACTTTTAACACATTATCTTCCACAAAGTCTAAGAAATGCTGTAATTATGTTTTGATTGTATTTGAAGAAAAACATACTCTTAGTTGCCCAAGGAATACACTGATACCCTCCTTGATTATAGATCTTGTAAGTTAGCTAAACATAATTTATTGACCTTTGGAATGGATATGCAATGGTCATTCATTGACTACAATAAAAGTAATCCTGTTCAACATTTTGGCCAGATGGGAGTCATATTTAGAGCATTGCAGCATGTTGGCTATAAAAGAATTAGAGCCTACCACACAGGAAGTTAGTGGGCAAAACATCTTTGCAGTTAAAATTATTCTTAATCAACCACAGCTTTACTGACTAGTCACTTTCCTTCCCATAAGCATTCTTGACTCATTACCAGCTTTTTACATATGTTTAGTTGTTTCTGAGTATGTATGACCCATGTGTTGATGACAGGGCAAGGAGGCTTGCCATCTAGGCCATGGCACAGCCTGGCATGAAGTGAGTCTGTGTGGACTCTGGTGCAAAACCTGCATCAGCTTTTGGCCAGCTCTGCCTCCCAGGGACTCTGTGTGGCAGATAACAAGTTTTGATTTCCTACCAATCTTAGTTAAGACAACTGGAGTTCATATGTGTGCCACTGGTTTTCATGTTCTCAGCTCTGACTGTGTTGGCTGCTGATCCAGCTTCTTGGAGTTCTGAGAGTGACTGCCGGTTTCTTTGGCTGCCTGCCCCTGTTTGCAAGGAGGGGCATCAGTTGCCCTGCTCAGAAGGGAGTCCTCCTTTCCCCAGTACTGCTGGCACTTTTCTGTATTGGATGTCAGGTATCATCAGTTCTAGCCTGGCCTTTTGGAGGGAGGCTTACTGTGGATTAGAAGCCCCCCCCTTTTTTTTTTAGAGCTGGGGATTGATTGAACTCAGGTCCTCTGTGCCTGACTGCATTTGCCTGAGCAAATGCTTAAAGAACTGTGCTAATCTTCAGGCCCCCACTGTGGATTAGATATTGTGGATTAGAATGACTTCTGCTGTATTTGCTGTGTGGTTTAAGTTCACTCCAAGACGTTGTACAGAATGTCCCTCCCCATGCCCAGAGTGTGGCTGTGGTCATCTCCCTGTGACACAGGCTCCTGACTGGTAGGGGAGTCATTAAAGAACAAGACACTCAACTGAGCCTCAAGGAATGGCAGGCTTTAGAATTGCAGCTGAGAAAATTTCCAACCTCAAAGTGTTGCAGTCAGCTTGTGACCTGGTGAGGTGGCCAGCCTGAAAACAGCCAGTATTCGGGTGTGTGTGTGTGTGTGTGTGTGTGTGTGTGTGTGTGTGTGTGTTGGGGGGGCATAGTTATAGGTGAAGATAATGGCCTGGGCCTTAAGTGTCATGGGAAGCCCAAAAATACCCCACTGCTCTTGGAACTGTTGTGAACCCTGGGTTTTTAATCATGTGAGGCAGGAGACTCTTCCTTCTCAGGTGCCTCTTCCCTAACATGCAAATAGGATGAGATGGGCTTTTTGTTTCTCCAGAAATTCTCTTGTTCAACCTCTCACTGCCAGCAAGGTTTGCTTGTGGTCAGGGAGTGGTATGCTCTTATGTATATGCACAAAGAGAAAAGAGACATAAAAATTTAACTTGATCATGCCATAACACTGTAGCAAAAAATTTTAAAATAATCTTGTGAGTGTAGTTGGTCTCTGTTTAAAAATGATATGCTATACTTTGCACACAAAGGGAGTTTGAGTACCAGGTATGAGAATGTAGTTAAAGAATAAAATGGAAATGATCCATTAAGGCCCATAGAGTGTATATTTTAAGCCAAGCAATATAAAACATATCTTCTGTGCTTAATGAACATTTGTCCTGCTATTTCTGTACAGTGACAAGTGGCTTTTTATCTTGTTGGCATAAGGTAGTGACTAAGAGCAGGCTTTGCTGTTGTCTGCCTGGGCAGCTGAGTGGCATTTGACAATTTCGTTGGCCTCACTGTAGTTCAGTTTCTTCCTCCCTGAAATGAGGGACACATGTTTTGGTCACCTGATAGGGTGGTAGGACAATGGATGAGTTCCTGGCTTACACCATTAAGCATGATGTAAATGCTCAAAACATCGTGACTGCTCTCACCATGGGGAGGAACAGTCAGTTCTCATTTGGCACCACCAACATCAGAAGCTGCCAAACCACTGGAATTCCTCTAATATGTCAGCACATGGTCTTATCTATTCTCTTCTACTTATGTTTTGTCAATAATTCACCAGGCTTTTTCTGTCTTTTTTGGAACAGAGTTTCACTATGCAGTTTAGACTAGCATTGAACTCACTTTGTAGCCCAGGCTGGCCTTGAACCCATAAGGATCCTCCTGCCTCAGCCTAGCTGGGATTATGGGCATGTGCCACCATGCCTAGTCTCAAAAATGTTTTCTTTTGTTTTTAGTTTTTTACACATGTGTTTGACTTTATAATTTGTGTTTTTTTTTTTTTTTTTTTTTTTTTTTTTTTTTTTTTTTTTTTTTTTTTTTTTTTTTTTTTTTTTTTTTTTTTTTTTTTTTTTTTTTGTCTTTTTGAGACAGGGTCTCGCTATGCAGTTCAGGCTGGTCCTGAGCTCACTTTTGTAGCCCAGGCTGGTCTTGAACTTGCACCAATCCTCCTGCCTCAGCCTCCCAAGTGCTGGGATTACAGGCGTGAGCCACCACGCCCGGCCATAATTTGTGTTTTTGAGGCAGGGTCTTTCAGTGTTGTGTAGGCTGGCCTCAGATTCCTAAGTTTAAGTGATCCTTCCACCACCTCAGCATCCTGAGTAATTGGACTGCAGGCATGCACTCTATCATCTGGCTTCAAAACTTTTTTGACTGAACTTAATTTCAAAAGGCATGGGTAGAAATATTAATAATATATAAGTAGAAAGAGCCAGTAAGTATGTTAACCACAAGGGTCAATTAATTCCTTGTGTGAATGTCACTTTTGAACCTGGGCTGCCTTGGGGTTGACAAAAAACCAAATAAAGTTCTGATTGAATCACCATGTGAGGTGGCATACTGCTCTCCAATGGTGTATTACTTCCCCAGTGAATATACCTTTTCCCTATACCAAACCATAAGGCAGATTTTCACAGTGGATCTTGTACATCTGAGTTGAGTTCTATAATATACAATAGGTGCACAAGTATAGAAGTATGTTTTTGTGATTGTGTCTTGTAGTAGACTTTAAAGGAAACCAAAAACAGAATGCATATATGTAACCTCTGGGAAGGTATGGTAATCATCTTTCTAGAATCTATGCATTATCTCTGTGACCAAGTGATGACTGGGTACAGGATCTATCTCTTTATGTCTTTGCTTCATCTATACATCTATCATATATATATATATATATATATATATATATATATATATATGTATATATTATGTGTTACATATATTATGGCCGGCTCAGCCTGCCCTGGGGGTGCACCTGGGGCAGAATGTGGTGCAGTCCCTGTGGTTGCCTAAGCTTGCCTAAGCAGGTGCTTTAGACTGCTGAACTATCTCGCCAGCCCTATACATGTATTCTTTTCTTTAAAATACATGTAAATTTATGCTGTAGATAATTCAAGTTTCTCGCATTTATTTAGTTTCTTGTTTTCTAAAGTCTTGCTATGCCACTTGTTTTAGCCTAAGATAAGTGACCATGGCAGCATGTGAAGTAGTCATCACAACTATAACTGTTCACTCACACATCTGCAAACTCATCATTAATTGAAAATATTGTAAGTCAAATAGGTATTTGATAGTTCCACCTATCATGTCTTAAGCATGCTCAGAATGCTGACATTAGCTTATTGGTGTACAAACCCACCTAACACAAGCTTATCTTATAATATATAGTTGAGTATTTCATGCAATCAATTGAAGATTGAATTCCATGCTGAAAGAGAAAACTGGAAGGGTTGTATGTGTGCATCTTAGTCAACTTGAATTGCAAACCAAGGCAAATCAGGTTCCACCTGTGTTATCTCTGGTCCCTTGGCACTCCCTGTCTGCTCCTTTCTCACACTTTAGGGAAGCACAGTCCTTTACCCAGCTAGAACTTAGGACTTGTTTCTCTCAGAAATCTTCCCTGACCCCACAAGTCTGAGTTTGAGTTAGATTTGAGATTCTTGTCCACCTACCAGGGTTGGACACTGCAAACTGCATTTTACTCCTACCTTTGTGGCCTCCCAGCTCCTATGTTACAATGGCAGCTCTGTGGAGGGTTCTGTGTGGCCTGGTTGCCTTCAGCTCCTGGTTAGTAGGAACTGACCATCTGCTGGATGAGTGGAGGGTCAAGGAGGCTCCTCAGTCTCCCCAGATCCTGTCCACTGTTCCCTTTCTGTCCTCCCACCACTGTCACTGTTGTCCTTTCCTTGTTTAGGCCCCCTGTGTTCTTGTCACTCTATGTTGCTCCCTATTCCGGATGGGCTTTTACTTTGGCAGGCCTTGTGTTTTCACCCACACTTGACAATTTTTTTTTTTTCTGTCTTTCCTTCATGTTTATTTTTTTAGACCTAGAGAATGTTACTTCCTTGTGGCAAATTTCCCAGGCTCAATGCCAGATGATATCATCCTCTTAGTCCTTGCCTTGTGCCCATGGAGGGCACTGTTGGTGGAAGGTATGGCTAGGTGCTGTCCTTGGTGCTGGGGAGACCACTATGGAGGGTAAAGAGTTGGCAGTCTCTCAGTATCTGCCCTAGTGTTGTAGACTATATTGCCCAATGAACATTGGGTGAATAAGAGTAGCCACAGCCACTGAATACTAATTACACTGCTTTCCAGGTTGCGTAATGAGGTGTGTGTGTGTAAGATCAGGATGTGACCTTTGACACAAATCAGTGGTTTGCCCACCTGTTTATTTACCTTTAATCTGAAACCTTTGGCTCTAAAAATAATTTCCATTTTTACAATTTTCGGACTGGGGAGATATCTTGGTGGTCTAAGTGCCTGCCTGGCAAGTTCAAGGTCCCAAGTTTGATTCCCCAGTATTGCATGCCTTGCTGGTCCTGAAAATGGGTGTAGTGGTGCACTCAGATAATCCCAGCGCTGGAGGGGCTGAGACAGGAGGATCACTATGAGTCAGAACGGTATCAAATTTTTTACAAAACATGTTTTACAACTTGCTTTGTAATGTTTTGTCAGTTTCTGAACAATTTCTGAATATCTCTTTAGTGATTGTTAAAACCTTAGTGTAGAATGTATAGCACAGCCGGGGGTGGTGGCTCATGCCTGTAATCCCAGCACTCGGGAGGCTGAGGCAGGAGGTTTGGTGCGAGTTCGAGACCAGCCTGGGCTACAAAAGTGAGCTCAAGGCCAGCCTGAACTGCACAGCGAGATCCTGTCTCAAAAAGAAAAAAAAAAAAAAGAATGTATAGCACAATGTAGAAATTTTCACAAACACAAATATGTCAAATATGTTCAAATACAGTAGAAAGTCCTGGTTTTGAACTTTGGTTGTGACCATTTTTGTTGGTAACATTTTAAGGTCCAAAATAAAATGCTCTAGGTTATTTATTTATTTAAATGTATTTAGCGCAGGGTCTACAGTTTCACTACTCAGATCAGACTCATAGTGATCCTCTTGTTTTCAGCCTCCCAAGGACTGGGATTACAGTCAGGTGCCACCATGCTCAGTCTTAATCACTGTCTCAACACACCTCCGGGGATGGGGCTGGCACAAGAGGCTGAGGAAGATCTGCTGGGAAGATTTCGAAGAGAAACAAGTCCTCTGCTGCTGAGTTCTGTTAAGCAGGCGCTTTAGTTCACTGAGCTATCTGGCCAGCCTCAGTTATCTTTATAATTAAACTCAAAGCTTTATTTTTGTTATGAATAATGACATACATAGCTCTTTAAAGCAACCAAACATTATTTCTTAGTCTTTAGTTTATCCCCTTGTTTGCTTCTCTAATGATATTTTCTTTAGCATTATAGCTTTTGATTAAAAAACTTTTCTTGCATATGACTAGGCCCAGCTTGTTCGCTTCTGGGAACTTACCCTAAGGAAATAATTGTGGACTTACAGGAAGTTACCTCGGCAGATGTACCCTCCAGCTTTTTCTCATAACACAATCTGGAAAATGGCAGTAGCAGGAGATTGGGTGATCCCTGTGTGATACAGCCACATTGTGAAACAAGTGCATCTGTTACAAGACAGACATTTGCTGTTTACTGTTACAAGAAGGTGTTCTGTGCCATGATGTGATGGAAACACTACAAGGGCAGTGGAGATAGTGTCCTCTCACATCCCTTCCCTGTATTTGGAGGTAGAAGAGAGACTCAAGGGTGCCTGGCAGCCCCAGCCAGAATCCTGCTGAGCCAGCCTTGACCCCTTTTGTGCTACAGCCAGGTCCAGGCAGTGGTGTTTGGTGCCTGCACTCCCTTGCATGGCTGGACACAGCCAGGTGTCCATCTGCTGTCCTGTGTGTTCTGCTCCTTTCCTACAGCGTCCTCAAGGCTGCCAATCTGATCTTGGGTCAGATCATGCAGGGAGGCCAGATAAAAGTCAGTGACCACCTCTGCTACCTTCTCATGTGCTCTGTGATTTGTTTATTTTTTAAGTTTACTTAATATCAAGTAACATTTATTATGCATGTGCACTGTGCCAGGAGCTCTGTTATGTGTCATATAATAAGCTATCTTAGTAGCTCAAATCTTGGGTGGGCCTGTGCAGTCAGTTCTGCTGTCATTTGTGTGTGGTGGAAGAGGGAACTGGGGAAGAGAAGCTGGAGGATAGGTCTTGGTCACAGGTGGGGTAGAGCAGGATCGTGGACACTACAGGTGGGGGACCTGAGCTGCTGCCATCTGTGCTGTCTGGGGGAACTCTGCAAGGGCAGAGGCTTTCACTCATTGTCCTGATCTCCCTGCCCTGAACATTTCTAGGCAAGGTGTCCAGCCAGCATTTGCTGTACGCAGGAGCACAGATCAGACCTGGCCATACCTCCTGAATCCACAGTGATCTGATTTTGTTGTCTGTATCAGAATGCCTTAGATCTCACATAGAGAAAGACCATTGAAATGAGTAGGATGTCCCTATAGAGTATCCTCAAGGATGTTTCTACTCTTCTGGTTTTCCCCAAGTTTCTGTTCTTCGCTGTCTTGGTGTCACTTCCACCTGGAGGTTGTGACAATAGCCAGCCAAAGAGTGGCCCATTCCTTTGTCAGGGCTTCTGCACCTCCATGACAATGAGAAAATGGGGGCTTTAGAATAGATTTCTTTGGCCTATGGGTGCCTATCTCAGAGCAAGTTGTTCCACTCTGCCCCATGCTCCTGTGGCTGTGATTAGGGGAGGTTGCTGTGGTCACCTACACATCCTATCTCACAGGGGAGGTGTCTGTCACTCAACCTGTGCTCATGCTCTGTGAGCCTCCATCAGTGCCATGCTGACCTTCAGGAGTAAAAGGACCCTTTGGAGCCTGGAAGAGGAGGAAGAAGGCTTGGCTATCTGTTGGGAAACTCTTCCTGCTTCTTCGGTGGAGGAACCTTACACTGCCCCACATCTTGTCAGGTCAGCAACAGTTCCTGGCAGGAGCAGAGGGATTGTTCTGAGAGGCTTAGATAATTTGAACCCATTTCCTGGGTGAGCTTTCTAGGGCACTGAACTCTGAAGAAAGTTGATCTCAGAAATCAGCAGGGCACAGCTTACCCCTGAATTCCCTACTGCTCTTCTAAGTTTATGAGTTTTCTGTGCCCTGGAATACTTTATTAATTTGATGAGGTCTTAGACAACTCTCTGTGTGTTCATGCAGCAGGATTCCTGGGAAAGTAGAAAATCTTTTCTGAACACACATTAAACCCAGTTATTCGTGTTAATTGTAAGTGGCTTCATCGACTGTGTCACTCATGGAACACTTTGGAGGGACAGAGGACAACATAGGGGACATAGGGCAGAGCTGACAAGCAGGTGCCTTGGGTGGAAGCCATGCAAGCCAACAGCAAGGTGAGGGTCATAGCCCATCTACACTTGCCTGCCGCATGTCACTCGGCTGAACCCACAGAGGCCCAGCCTGTCTCAGCTGCGTGTTGTGCTTTAGTGTAGGTGTGCAGTGTGGAGGGAAGGTCCATGCAGGGCCCCAGCACGGAATTGTGCAGTCACATATGGGGACAAAGGAGAAAGCCATTACCTGCTTCCTCTTTGGCCAGAAAAGCCCTGGAGTCCAAATCATAGAGAAAGTGAAGGAGATCCTATCTTGTTTGGGTCACAACACATTTCAGTAATTTCCTAAAGAAAATGCTTGTTAATACATTAGATTAGACCCAGATTTTGGCCTTGCAAACTCGTGAACAGCATCACTAAGAAGCGTTCAAAGTATTCATTATCTGCAGTGTGTGCAGATTGTTCTCCAGGCTCTGCCCTGAGCATTTGCCTGCCCCTTTGATCTTTGTTTTACAATAGGTGCTAGTTGTTTTTTGAAATGTGTCTACACTTCCTGGGCCTGAAGCAGGCAGGACCCGAGGCTGTGTTCCACTGTGTGGCCTGGGGAAGCCTTCCCTGCCCCGCTTTCTCCTCTGCTCACCTGGCCACATGGCCAGCTCCCACATCTGCCTCTCCTGGGAGAGCAGTTTGTTTTTTGTCTTCTCTGGGTGAGATTGGAGTCTCCTTGAGCTACTTTTGTACATTTTCTCTTCCTTTCTTTGCTAAACTGCCAAATTTGTAGAATTAAAGAAGAGCACAAACTAATGTATTGACTGTTAGCTCATACTACAGTCTAGAAATAGTCATCGTTGTTTTCTTGGTGTAGTTCTTTCCAGCCTCTGTCATTTTGTTTTACAAACCAAACTTGGGAATTATCTTGGATTTTTTTCTCTTTATATTTTTTCTAAGTACTCCCCATATATCTTAAATATTAATAATTAGATTTTATATGATATATATTATTCCAGTGTGCAGTATGAGTCAACCATCTTCCTAGTGTCCAGCATTTCAGTTGCTTTATAAAATGCTGGCTATTACTGCTGGCTACACAGAAATATATAAAGACTGATTAGTGTCTTTTTATATTGCCTGAAAATCTAGATTCTGTTTCTCCAGAACATTCCTAAGAGCTGCTGGTTAGTTGATAGCTTTCACTGTGGCCAGTCACCACAGACTTAGCAGCCCTGGCTGTTCAGGAGGCTGGAAGTCTGCAGTGCGTGTCTCAAACTGTGGTGTCTCCAGTGTCTCAGGGGATCCACCCCACCTCTTCCAGCCAGGTGGCTTATGAGCTGCTCCAGTCTCTGTCTTTGCCTTCGCAAAGCATCTCCTGTGTGTTCTCTTCTGTCCACCCAAATTCCTTGCCCCAGGGATGCTGGTTACCCTCCAAGTAACCCATGATCACTCCTCATCTAAAGATCCCAATGGGGGCCCGGCAGGATGGCTGAGTGGTCTAAAGCCCCTGCTTGGGAAAGCTTGGGCAGCTTCAGGGACTGCGGTTCGATCCCCAGCACCACATAGTGCGCCAGCCCTGCCCTCGGGGTGGGCTGAGCCGGCCATAAAAATGAGTGAATAAACAAACAAAGGTTCTGAAACAAGAAAAAAATAAATAAATAAAATAAAAATTCTGAAAAAAAAAATAAAAATAAAAAAGACCCCAATGGGTCACATGGGACAGGGCCCCTTGTCTGCACTTGTACCTTCAGGGATTTGCTGTGGACTCCTTCAGGGACCACTGTGGTCCATCCCATGATGGTGATGTTCTCAAATGCCTAAAAACTTAGCTCAGCTATTTTCTAGGCTACCAGTTCCACCAGATCACATGCAAAGGCTCCTTCTGGAGTCTTGCCAAAAACCAGGGAAATAGAGGTAAGCATGAGCTGGTGGCAGCCTTGGAGAGGAGGTGACAGAGAAGTGGAATTAAAGGCAACAAAGGAAGAAAATGATAGAGCTGACAGAGTACTCAAAGCAGTTTTTGTGTCTGTAAGCCAGAGTATTACTACCCTGATATGCAGTACAAGAAGGGGCCAGAAGTATAAAAACATAGTACAGAGGGCCAGATTTTGGTCAATAAATACTTGAGGCTAGTCCAGATCACCAAGGAATGATGACAAAGAGGCCAATTAAATCTTACTTTTTCTGTTAAGTAGGTTGTTCTTTCAAAGGTAATTAGTGACCACACTCTTTTGATGCTTGACCTTCAAGGTGCCTGGGGCCCAAGTTGGGCTTGCTCTTGGTACTCCCCCCGCACACCCTCTGTCCAGCTTGTCCTCTGCCACATGCGTGGCACCTTGCAGAGTTGCCTCCTGCTTCCATTGGTCAGAGAGTGCTTCATTCTGGCCTCATGAAATGCAGACTTTGTATTTCAAAAGGCTTAATGGAATAGCACTTAAAAAAAAAAAAAAAAGAATTCCAGCTGGCTAAATTTAGATTCTCAAAAATGTCTGCTCTCAAAGCAGATACACTCTGAAATTCTGTCTTTAGCCCAGCCACCCAGTGGAAGTGTACACTGGGAGAGTGGTGGAAGGTCAGATGTGACTCCCCAGCTCCAGTCCACAGAGGTGTCATAGGCACATTGGTCCTGCCATGCTTTGCCTTGAGGATACGTAGCTGTTGGGGTGACTGTCCCTGGTGCTGTGTACTTCTCTGAGGGTGGCAGGGGAGGTCCTGCACAGTGCCTACCCTTTCCTTGATTCTTACAGTGAGAAATATCTGTTTCAGCTCACCTTTCTTTCTTTCTTTCTTTCTTTCTTTCTTTCTTTCTTTCTTTCTTTCCTTCCTTCCTTCCTTCCTTCCTTCCTTCCTCCCTCCCTCCCTCCCTCTCTCTCTCTCTCTCTCTCTCTCTCTCTCTCTCTCTCTCTCTCTCTCTCTTTCTTTCTTTCTTTCTTTCTTTCATGAGATAGGGCCTTACTATGTAGTGTAGGCATACTATGTAGCCCAGGCTGCCCTTGAACTCATAGAAATCCTCCTGTTTCAGTCTCCTGAATACTAGAATACAGTCTCCCAGTCTCCATCTCTGTGCTTCTGGTTAGGCAGGAACTACTCACACTCTCTTCCGAGTCGTGTCACCCTCCGTGCTCACTGTCCAGCCCAGGTCAGTGGGAGTGGACCATCATCTGGGTGTCCTGTTGCAGAGGAGGAATATCACCAGTTCATCCTAAGGCCTTTTATTGTCACCAGGACAGTGACCACCTTGCACTGCTGCTTTAAATTTAAGCACAGGTGGTTAAAAGCATGAATCACACTCAGCCCGGCTCTGCAGGTCACCAGCCCAAGCCATTGAGAGTCCCTAGGTGGCAGAATCAGCATGTGCTATGTGGGAGGCAGTGCAGCGGCCTTGCCCCAGCCCCCAGCTTTGGACTGTGGTTCCTGCTAGGAGTTTGGGTGCTTCCAGGGGAGCAGAGGCTTGCATCTCTTCATGTGGAGATGCATGTGGGACCTGGGTGTGTCCACAGTCCAGGCTTGTTCTGTCAAGGGGACACACAGCTAGGCACTGCCTGATCAGGCACTGGGGAGTTGCCCTGGGGAAACCGAACCCAGGTCCACTGTGTCCATGATTTCTTGACAGGGAAGCACCTTTTCTCAGCACAGTATTTTTTTTTTTCAGGTCTTTTATTTTTCTGTCCATTTTAGTAGAGTTGTGTTTATCTTGACTCACTATTTTTAGTAATGTGGCAAAAGCCATGGCCACTGTGCTAGGATTACTTTTCTCACAGCTCTTCCTCATAAGAAGCAGCAGGTCATAAGAGAGAGTGTCTGTTAGCTTAGCATATGGAGGTTGAATCTCACCATCTCTCTTTTGTAAACATGGAAGCAAAGGTGTGGGATTTAGGAAACTCTTATGGGCAGGACTTGACTCTGAACACTTTGGGCTGGACTGGGAGCAGTAATGTCAGGCAGACCCTGTTACTTCTGAAAAAGAGAAAGAATGGTGTCTGGTTTCTGAGGAATTGCAACTCTGTGTCTTAGAACATGAACTTCAAAAATGCATCTTCACAGAAATATCAGATTCCTTTGGTTTATTTCTGGATAATGGGCCATGATTTATTTACACTTAAGCTTCATGGGGGGAATGGGGCATTTGATCACTAGGAGGAACACAGGCTCTTTAAGTCATAATTCTGCTTGCTCAGCATTTACTTCAGACAGGAGATGCTCTGAAGCTTTGGCACTGTGGGCCCTGGACATGAGGCTGAACAGAGGCAGCAAGGGAAGGGTGTGGGGAGAAGGGAGCAGTGGTAACAGTGGGGCAGCCTAGGAGCTCTTTGGTTCTGAAAGACTGAGCCTTCCTCTTCACAGGTGTAAGCCACAAGCTGGCTTGCCAGATGGAACACAGTCTACTTCCCGAACACACTTGTGTGGCCTCTGTACAGATGAGCCAAAAGAATGAGATAAACAGTCATCATTTTTTTTGAGGTATTTTTAAACCTGTACAGAAGAAACAGGGCATGTTTCATGTCCTGCTCCAAGTGAGGGCTGATGGCCTGCCTGGGGAGCATGACCTGTCTCACTGTGCTGAGATACACAGGAGCAGTGTGGGGATTGCACGGGTAGGTGGGGACCCCTCTGCACAGAATCTCAGAGCCTAGGATTTTGCCTGCTCTTCAGTCTTCATGGATGTAATGATGCCTTTCAGGAAAGGTCTACTGACTGGCTGGAAATAGTGGCTGTGATGTTAGTCCGTTCTGTCCCCTTGGAAGGGAACAGTTACTAATCAGGTGTTCAGAGCCACAGGTGGGAGAGTGAGGTGGTGGCCATGGTAACCACGGTGTCTGTTTTCAGTCCATCTGGTAAATCATCCTTGCATCGGGCAATAATCTGGGTAATGCAGGGGCTGGGGAGATAGTTCAGTAGTATAGGTGCTTGCCTGGCAAGCACAAGAGCCTGAGCTCAATCCCTAGTTCCATAATTAATTAATTAATTAATTAATCTGGGTAATGCTGAGTTTCTGGAAGTATGCTGGCCACAGGGTCCTAAAGAAGATACTCAGCTTTGTGTCAGTTGGGCAGAGGGGACAGTAACTCAGCACTTAGGGCTCAGTGATAGTTAGCTGCTGGTTCATTCACTCATTCAACTTATAACTTCCCAACATGCCAGAAGTTGCATTTGGCCTTGGATTTATTTTAGTAAATAGGAAAGCCGGGTGTGGTGGCTCACGCCTATAATCCCAGCACTTGGGAAGCTGAGGCAGGAGGATCGATGTGAGTTCAAGACCAACCTGGGCTACAGAAGTGAGCTCAAGGCCAGCCTGAACTGCATAGCAAGACCCTGTCTCAAAAAGACATAAAGACAATAAATAAATAAATAAATAAATAAATAAATAAATAGAAAAGACATAATTTGCTGTGTTGAGAGTCTGTGGAGGGAGATTAATATTAGATATATAAGCACATTGCTAAAACTGTTTTATAATCATGATGATAATTTAGTTCTGACCATGGTGTGGAGGACAAATGCCAATTACATGATGGATTGTGGCTGGGAAGAGGTGTATGGATAGTGCTATCTGACCAGTAAGCCAGAGGAGGGCCAGGAGGGGTCAGTGTCATCTAGGCTTGAGGAAAAAGGGAGGGCTAAAAATGCAGGGAGGCTGAGGAGCCCTGAGATGACTGGTGTGTTGGGAGGGAGGTGAGAGCATCATCTGGAGCCATGGCCGGGCTACCTGGCTGCTGTCAGCTTTGGGCGGTAGAATGGCTTGCCTTGGCCTGTGCCTTACACACACTGCACGCTGGGGAAGTGGAGGCGAGAGTGGCATTGTCCACCCATGATGGATGGGGATTTGAGGATGAGTATGAGTGTGCTCAGAGCTGGGAGCTGGATTTGTTCTCACATTTTGAGTCAGTGTTGATTGGCAAGGTAGGCAGGAATTACCCTAGGGACACCCTTCATGTAGTTCTGTGTGCTGACAGTTATGGGAACATACTGGAGACCACGCTGGGTGGGCAAAGGATGAGGGTCGTGGGCACCCAGAGTCCCTAGAATGAGAGGTCTCCAGTGGAGGTTGCTAGGAAGTAAGAGGTGGGGGAGAAGGGCTCCCTCTGTGCAGAGAATGGGTTGGATGTGGCTGGAGGTGTGCAGGTCAGGGTCACTTCCAGGTCCTGGATGGTACCAAAGAGGTAAGAGGGGTGCAACTGCAAACTGTTGAGTGAGAGCCACTGGCCTAGGGCCTGGGGATGCCCTCCCATCTGTTTTTAATTATTGTGGGTGCAATGGTATGTGTTCAGGAAGCCTTTAGATGTCATAAAAGGGCAGATTTTAGTTTTCCAGTGGCTTTCATGGTAAGTATGAAGGATGGGAATCAGATTTTCTCCTGATTTGGTGCTGACTTCCTGCTCAGCTGTAGATCTGGCCTGGTATCTCAGAACAGGAGTCTGGTGGGTGAAAATGTGCCAGAGTGGATCCGTGGTGTGGCAGGCCCCACATTTCACAGGTAGGGAGACTGAGGCCAGGCCCCTGTGCTCCTCGCTCCTCTCGCCTCGCCTGGCTCTGGACTGACCACACCCCCCACACTGTGCCTGAATTAGGAGAACATTCTTTTAGCAGATCTCCCGCCTCCAGTCTCTCTCGGCTTGAAGTCATCCTACACACAGCTGCTGGGATAATCTTCCTAAAGCCATTTTTATCATGCCACTTCTCTGCACGCTGTTTTCTGTTGCCTTTGCCACATACAGATTTCTTTCTGGCTCTCAGGGCTTTCTGTAAACCGTCCTCTTGCCTGGGTTCATTTATGAGTGTTTATGGGATATTGGGTACAAAGAGGTACTCAACTGCTCTGTGTCATTCCCTGGACCTGTTTTGCAATTTCCTGTCCCTGAGCCTTTGCATGGGTGATGTTAGTCACCTGGAATGTTCTTCAACTGTGTCTTGTGGTGTTTTTAGTGATGTATTTCTTTTGTGTCTCAAAGCCTCTGTTTTTTTTTTTTAACTTTCTCCTATAAAAAATTCTCCCCAGCTATGACCATTGTTTTATCTTTTGTTCTGTTTCAGCCACTATCTATTCAATTCCTAAAAGGTTACCTGTATTTCGATCTGGCAGAGATGCCATCACACAGTGATTAACTGGATTTATGAGAACATACTAAGAAACCCACCACCATGAAGTATCTTTGGAGACTGGCTTCCCTGATTGCCTGGTGATGGTGCTATGGCAAGAGACCTGCTTTGCTGTATTAGGGCCTGAGCCACTACCTGGCTGGTAGGATTCTCTACCGATTCCCAGGAGTGGCACCTGGCTTCCTTTGGACCCATCCTGCCTGTGCACAGATTTCACCGTGCTTCTGTCACTGTAGCTGGGAAAGCATTGCTGAGTCATTGCCGCTTAGTGGCCTGGTGGAGAGGGAGTTTGGAGTCACACAGTTCCTCATCTGAGCTCAGATGGTGCTGATTTAAAGGTCGTGTGTCTTTCATTTTCCTATTTTGGCTTCGTTTTAGCAGAGCTTGGGTGGTGTTGCAAGTTGCTCAGATGCTGTACCCAGCCCCTGTGTTCTACCTCAGTGTTGCTGAGCAGCTGCAGGAGCGAGCTGCCTTCGTGTGTGGACAGGCTTGGGCTTCCTATCCTTCTCTGTTGTGGTTGTCTTGCTTTGCTTGTGGGTGTGACCACGGGGTACAGGGTGGGCATCGGCTTGGGTATACCCTTCAGCGCCTTGGGGCTCAGTTACTTTAGCTTATGATCACTAGGTCATCTCCACCCAGATGTCGTAGACGTCAGAGTGCAATTGAGAGTACAGAAATGTAGAGAAGCCACGACGGACATGAGGGTTACCCTGCTCATGACTTTTTCTGGGGAATCATGGTTATTTTGCCAGTGTTTCTCTAGAGACCACGTGACAGTTAAGTAGAAAGTCTGAGGGAACAGGAGCTCTCCTGCTTGAGAGCTACACACAGGGACTTTGCAGCCAGCACCAGATGAATGGACTGTTGTCAAGTCCAAAAGAAGACCCTGTCCTCCTCTATGGCAATAAATGTGGAAGCCCTTTCAAGACTAAACACGTCTCTATGTAAGTATGTTACTGGGATCCTGTGACCACTGACCTCAGTCAGCCCTCATGCACTTGTTAATTTTACCCAGAGAGGCTGTCTCTGGCAATGCCAGGGGCACTGGACCCTGACCAAAACATGAAGTCAGTCTTCAAACAATGCCTGGTTGTGCTTGAACCTGAGATGAGAACAACTGAATGGCTGTGACGTGATGGCCATGTCCTAGGATGAGGCTTCCAGGCCCCTCCTCACGTTAAATGTGGGCAGTTGAGCTCTCACTTGAGGGCGTGTCCTCCTGGGACACCCCGCTGCTCTCCAAAGGTGCGGCCACAAACCCTCACTTTGTCCCGCCCCTTGGCTCTTGGCAAGTCCTGCTCTTGCCAAGGCACTGGCTGGCACAGGCTGGCCCTCAAGCTGCACTTCCCAGTAGTTTTTTTTTTGTCTAGGTTCAACCTCCGTAAGAGACAGGTCTCCTCTTTCGTTGTCCTTGAGCATTGCTGTTATGAGAAATCAGAATACCAGCAGTGTATCGCCTGATGTGTCTAAAGTGTTACTGCAGGCTGTATTCCTTTTCCAAAGTTCTTGGGAAAGGGTTTCAGATTTCAGATTTTTTTTTTTTTTTGATTTGGGGGTAGTTGCAAAGACATCATGAGCTATCTTGGGAGTGGGATCTGTATTTGAACACCAAATTGATTTGCTTAATGTATGCCTTATGCTTCTAACCTGGAGGTAGTTTCTCTCTTTTGTGGGCATGGTGGGGATTGAACGCAGGGCCTCCACTCTGAGCTACACCCGAAGTCTGTTTTATGCTTTGAAACAAGGACCTTGCTAAATTACTAAGTTTTCTAGGCTGGGCATGAACTTTGATCCTTCTACCACAGCCTCCCACAGGACTAGGGTTAGACCATCACTTCAGCCCGAGAGGTCTTACACAGTACTCTCAGTATGTGCATGTTTTGATTGACCTGTCGCATGAAATCGCGTGTGGAATGTTGGGTTTCTGGATTAGGGATTCTCAGCCTATATATATAGATTTTCCTAGGAACTTTGAAAGATCTACTTGTGCAATCCTCTCAGTTTTAAACTAAAAATCTCAGTGGTGTGGCCTTAAGCTTGGTCTTCAGTGCTGTGCCTGTATTCAGGGAAATGTCCCCATCCAGACACAGGGCGGTGGGCTGTGAACTGCTCAGGGCAGTGCAGCTTCTCCATGTTGTCTCCTCACCTGTTGGCTCGGCTCCCAGTCTTGTTTGGGTGCCTTCTTAGCCATGTCTGCCTCCAGGAATGACTGGTCGCTCCTGCTGAGTGTTCCTTCACATGTGACAGTGAGGGCTGTGAACTTGTGTTTTCCCAGCAGAGGCTGTTGCACTTGTGTAGCCTGTTGCCGGGCTTGCACAGGGCTGACTTCAACACACCATGTCCCATTCATTCCCTTCGACAGGGCCTGTGCTCCTTAGAGGCGGGGTCAAGCACAGCTGGCCTCATTTCTGGGCTCCGCTTCATTTCCTGGTCAGGCTGTATCTATGGTTATTCTCACTTCTGAGTACCTGTTTCTCTTCTCCTGCGTTGCTTTGGGTTTCATTGGTCACTGTTTCCTGAGTGAGTCCAGAGGTCTAACACAGACTGTGTGTATGACAGCTCCCAATTCCCCAGCACTGGGTTACAGACGCGCCTCTGAAGCCCGGGGTGAGGCTTCTGACAGGCTGGTGTGGGGACCAGGAGCTGCATAGCTTGCTGCTGTCTGTTACTGGGTCCTCTGTGTGAAAAGCCCTTCTATTCCTTCTGGAAGTCTCAGTAAGGCCTCATCTGTGTTCCTACATAAAGTTTGGAACAGTAATAAAAATCTTTCTTCTCTAACTGGAAGATGAAGTTTAGCTCTTATTTCTTTCCTTTTGCTTTTCAAATTTGTTGTATATAAAAATTGGAATATTTTAATGTTAATGGATGTAGTTTTGGTGCTTTAGCTGTTCACGCATGAAGATCCAGAAGGGCAGAACGAACACAGTGCAAAGCACATGTCTCCTGCTGTGTGTCCCCATCCCAAGGTGAGTAGAAGCTACTTTTTAAAATAAAGACTTTATCTTTTAGAGCATCTCTGGATCACAGCAGCATGGAGTAGGAAGTGGAGTTTCCACAAACTCCCATTCCCCAGCATGCTCAGGCCAGGGACAGGGTCTGCGTAGCTCCTCTGTCACCTGGAGCCTGTGGCCTGAGCGAAGTTTCTGTTGGTGCCCTGTGTGTTGTGGCTGGCAGGGAGCTGCTGCCTGACTGCCTGCAGGCTCACATTGGTGCTGGTGGCTTTCCAGAGCTACACAAATGTCACCCACTGCTCGCCATGCCTTCCTTTTCTCAGTGTAATTGAACTGTTACTTTATTTTCTTTCTCTCTTCCTTGATAGCTATAGATAATGGATTCCACCTTTACCTCTGTCACCCTAGGCAGTGTCAGTTTGGAGCACAGAGCTGTGAGCACCACTGAGCTTCCTATTTCACTCCCACCACCAGCATTTGGCTGACACTACTTGGTAATGATGGTTAACTTTGTTTCTTTTGCTATGGGTTGAGAACCAGAGAAAGTACATGTGTCCATGTAACGCTAGTGTTACTTATGGCACAGCTGACTGGGATGCATGGATGTTTTCTTTCTCAAGCAGTTTTGTGTCTTCTTAGAGAATTTTTAAAAAAATGTATTTGGTACAGGGTCTCACTATGCAGCTCAAACTCATAGTGATCCTCTTGTTTTCAGCCTTCCCAGCACTGGGATTGTAGGTCTGCACCACCATGCTGGGTCTTGTCAGCTGGCTCAGTCTACCTGGGGGTGAGGTCAGCATGGCCTGTGGTGCCGGGCAGATCATCCACCTGACTGCTTTAGCTTTCTCTGTGACTGACTGATAGTATTGGGAGAATTCCTTCTGGGGGCCATGACTCTGAGTTCCAGCACTGCTGGTGAAGCCCAAACTGCAGTGCACACCCTCCCAAGTGGTTCGTTTCTCTCCTGATCAGACCTCTTGTTTCTCTCTTGTGCCTTTTTCTTTTAATTTTCAACCTCACTGTTGATGTCTCTCACTGTAATCTAGGAAAACTAAAGTAGAAGGTCAGGTTTCTGATCTTGTCTGCCCCCTGGTGTTAGAAAGTTTGGCTGGATATCAAATTGTAGGATCAAAATGACATTGTCTAAGAATATTTCGGTCTCTTATGTTAAAAGTTTAATAGGGACTATTTTACTATTAATTACTAGTATTGCTTTTAGTTTTGTGTTTATTTTGGCTTGGCTTCAGCTCTGTGTTGTCCTGTGGGTTGGGCAGGTGGCTGGCTGCGAAGAGGGAACACTTCTAAACCCTCAGCCCAGGTCTTTACTCATAGCAGATCAGTTTTCTTTTCAAAATAAGGTTCTTTCCATGCCGGGGGAGGGTGGGGTTCTGGGTCCTGGGCGTCTTGTGTTGGGTTGCCTGGCTCGTACTTTCCCGGGCCGTGGCATCTGCCCCGTGCACTGATTCTGCACATGTGGCCCCACTGTTCCATCCTTCTGCCTGCACCAACCAGGACATGGGCAGGGGTCCTTCTGCCCTGCTTTGCTCTCTGGGACCTTCTGGGTCCATCAGTTACCTTCAGCCCCTCCAGGTTCCATTTCCTGTGAAGTGGCTGAACATACTGGTGCCCTCAGCTCCACTCCCATGTGAGTTTCCTTCTCTCCATGCCCTTTTGTTATCACTTGATGGGGGCTCAGGAGGAAGAGAACAGGCACAGAGGCATCAGCCTCCCTGCTCAGCAGCACAGCGCAGTTCTGCCTACACCAGAGGAAATGATATGTAATTCTCTGACATTATTCCAATGGTAATGACCAGGCATTCTGCAAGATTATAGTCTTCTCGATCTATACCTGGCATTAAAATACTAGATTGTAATATTTCAAAAGAGGACATGGAAATACTGAAAAATATAGTGACTTCTGATTTTGCCCTGCCTGAGCAAAGCTGCTGATGTGTTTGTTTCCTTTGTGAGCATTTACCCTGGAGGTTGAAGGAGGGCTGTTATGATTTATGTCTAGTTGTTCCCCTAAAGCCTCATGCAGTCATGGGGTGGGGACTTCTATAGCTTGAGACTTGACTCATGAGTCACTGGAATTATGTGTTTTAATACTGATGGGATTATGGTCTGAGTACTTCTGGGATTATGGGTGTAGCCTAAGGTGGATAGGCTGAGGTGGAGAGCCTGAACGTAATATAAAGAGAGACAGAGAGACAGACTAGAACTGTTGCTCTCTGCTCCCCTGGTCAGTTGCCTCTGTCGTGATTGTTGCTGTTCCGCCGCCATGAACTGGATGCTCTCTGCTCTATTCCATTCAGCCTTGGGCCAGCTGAATATGGACTGAAACCTCTAGTAACTATGAGCTAAGACACCTTTTCGTCCTTCATTTTGAGTGTTGGGTATTTGTCCTAGCAACGAGAGAAGAGTAACTAAGACACAGGCATACTCACAAGCTCTGTAGAGAGGGGCTTCTGGCTGTGTGCTGCGGATCTCTGGAAGCACATTGCAGAAGACCCAGCACCATGCAGCTCTTCCTTCCCAGCTCTGGGGAGCTGCCTGGAGTCAGCTTCCTACTCTTCATAGTGCTCTGTCCAGTCCTGGCCGCACTGCCCAGTGCCACTGGGAGGAGATGGGGAGACTCCAGGTTGGCACTGAGTGGGTAGACGAGGCCCCAGGATTGGGCTTGTGGCGTGCAGAGGTGTGTCCTCTCCCAAGCCATGTAGGACCCAGGACATGACCAGAGGCCTCTGCTGGATATGTGACTCTGTTTTCATTCAAAACAAAGAAGAAACTCATCAAGCCATCACCAGGGCTGTCATTAAGAATATGTACCACAAGTGGGGACTTTGAAGTTTCTCCTAAAACTCTGAGGAATTCAAAGGCCTTTTGAATTCCTACTACTATAACAGAATTCCTTCTTGTCCATAGTCTTTCAGAGGTCCTCAGATGTATATCTAGAAAAGCAAAGTACAGCATGGACAGGAGTGCTGAGCCCAGTTCAATCTAGTAGAAACAGTGTTCAGCTAGGGATACACAAAGCAAAGCTTCTCCTTCTCAGTAAGTTTACTTCCTGTATGTAAATTATTAATATAGCCAGGGGCTATCTGTGTAAAACACTGGAAATCTCTTGGTCAGAAGATGCTTCAAAATGTAAATTTTGGATATCTTTGTGGGAGAGAAGTACAAAACAATGATCAGAGAACACTTTTAAGCATTTAATATTTTATTTGGGGATGAAGTTCTTTCAAGGAAATAGAGAAAAAATAAGAGTTGAAGGAGAGTAAAAGTGACTGTAAAATTTAAGTGGTTCAATGTGTTTTGAAAGGCAGTGCACAGAGCTTTGGCTTTGATCGCGAGGTCAGCCAGATGACAGGGCCATGCAGGGGGCTGGTTAGTAAAGTCTGCTGGATACATTAAACAGATGAAGCAAGAGTCATTTAAAATGCCAGTGACTGTAGTATACTAGGAATAAGTTATTTAAGAACACTTTCAAGCAGTTGCGTTTGAGAAAAAACCCCATCAAGATCAGCAATTTAAAGAAACAGAAATTCAGAAACCTGAGTGCTTCTGGAACATGGAAAAGAAGGACAAGGGGTGCTGGAAACACTTGCTCCCACAAGGAAGGTGCAGCTAAGGCCATAGGTCAGTGGAATAAGTGCTTTCCTAGCAAGCACAGGGTCTTGAGTTTGACCCCTGGCACTGCAAAACAACAACAACAAAACATATCTCTACAAGGAAGGTGCAGGCAGCAGTGCAGCTGGGGGCCACATTGCAAAACAGTGGTCTGGGTCAGCCTGTGCTTCCCCTCATACACTGCTGACAAAGCTTGTTTCAGAGGAACTAGTGGCCCTTCAGCAAAGGGCTGCACTGTGTTCTTCAGGGATGCTTTGTACGCGGGATGGAGAATCCTGGCCCCAAAGCTGGATGTGAGGAGCCTGTTAGCCAGTGGGGCTGCAGGGAGCTCCTGGCTAAGTCAGAAAATGGGAGGGAGGGAGAGATAAAGGCGGCAGTGCCATGCCAGACCTGCTGGCATGTGGCTGTGATTGTGATTATTCTGAAACTCGACCTAAGTACCTCTGTCTTAAATATCACCGTGCATTGCTGCAATGAGCAGTAAACATACATTGCTGCCGAATGTCAGGGAATGCTCACACCCGATAACTTCAGAGATGCTCCACAGGTGGTGCTGCTGGTTACAGCATGTACCAGAACTGACACACCTGAAAGAAGGATACAGAACTGCAAGCTTTTCAAGCCTCGGTAAGGTTGGGGACCACTAGTAACTATTGAGGACCTAGCCCATCTGGGAATGGCACTGGCCTTTAGGCCGTGCTGCCCAGATAGGCAAATACATGTGCAGACCCCACCTGTCTACCTAGGAGGACTGTCGCTCATTGGTGGAAGTTGCCTCTGAGGCAGCCGTGCCCTAACAGAAAGGGTGGTTTATTCATGTGGACTCTGTCCTCCAGAGTCTCACTGGCCATCTACCGAGCTGTGCTGACCAGGTAGATGAAGACAGTGAGGACTCTCCACACTCAGGAGCTGCAGGTAGGGTGGACCTACCTTGTGTAGCAGCACAGCCTGAGTGGTCAGGACATCCTTCTGGTTCTTGGCAGTGTCTCTTCAGCTTGCCCTGTAGCCTGTGTGTTCAGTGATGTGGACCCATGTAGTGTTGTGGACTTGCCATGCTAAGGTACTGAACTTTATGTGAGCTCTTTGAGTGCTGTGTTAATGACTAATGTAGGATAAACTGAGTGATTTGTAAGTGGAGTCTGGTGTGTATGTGTGTGTCTCTGTTTGGACAGCACTTTGATCCTTTCTGTCTTGCTCACAATGGGCATCTTGGGTGCACTTTTGTTACAGAATTCCTTTTCCCATGGCCATTCCTAATAGAATTTTCTGAAAGCACTTTTGAAGAATAAGAGGTATAGAGTCACAGTTTATAGTTATGGAAATACTGCAGTGATGAGTGTTTTAAGGATGATTTGGACAGAGAGACAGATATGGCAGCAGGTTGGTGGTGAGGAGGGGTGTGGATGGAGCTGGTTAGAAGGCACACACTCAGGATGGGTCTGTTGTACATGGGTGTGGCAAGCTATTTGCTGAATGGGACACCTGTGGCACAAGTGTGTTGCTTGAATGAAAAGAATGTCTGTAGCCCAGGGAACTGCGAGATCGATCTTTCTAACTGCAGTCTTAAGCCTTAGCCAATGCTTTTCCTACTTTACCAGTATTAAAATTAAGCAGAGGTAAGAGCTTCCTAGAGTACAGCCAGTGGGTTGGGCAGCTGTGAGCTTTGCTGTCTGCTGCACTTCTGGCAGCTCTTTGGAAGCTTTATGCAGAGTCCTGTTTGTTCCAATAGCGTTCATGCTTTGTGGCTGCCTAAGCTGTAACCACCTCAAGGTTGTAGTATAAATGTGCTGCCGAGGTAGGGACTCGAGATTCCACCCTCCAGACAGTGGGCATCTGCCACGGCCTCCAGCCTGCTCTATTTGGACAGAGGACAGCCTGGTGTGGGTGATGAAAAGCAGGCGTCTCTTTCAGTAAGGTGCCTAAGTGTGTGGCACATTTTCATTTTAGTTCCAATTTAGAGAAATTACTTCTGTCATGAATCGTTTTCAACCCTTACTCAGTAATTTTTTTACTTCCTATGAAGTACTCAATCCATTTGGGAGAAGAAATGAGATAAAAACTCACATAAATGTCTGTCATATACTTCTGTCACTTTAATAGCTAAAGAGCTATCAGTTTCTTCTGAAATCCATTTGTGTGTCTTCCAGTGGAAGAGCATCTAAGACCTGTCTGTGGGGTACTGGGATTCTGCTTTTGCTCATTCATTTTATGGAACTGGAGAGGGAAACCAGGATCATTCTACTACTAAGTTGCATCCCAGCTCTTTCTTTTTCTTTTTTTAAATTTTATTTATGTTATGGCTGGTTCAGCCTGCCCTGGGGGTGGGGCCAGTGCAGCATGTGGTGCTGGGGATTGAACAGCAGTCTCTGCAATTGCCTAAGCAGGTGTTTTAGACCACTGAGCTATCTTGCCGGTCCCCAATTCCCAGCTCTTTTGAAATCATACTTTATTTTCAGTTAGTCCTGTTAAGTTTTCCAGGCTGGCCTGTAGCTTGCAACTCTTGTACCTCAGCCTCCAAGTGCCTGGGATTATAGCCATGTACTGCCAGGCTCTTGGCTTTGTTATTCTAGTTCAGGTTGGTCTGAGTTTCATGTTTAGTGGGTTTCTAATTAGATGCATTGGTGACCTGCATGTGAGTCCCACAGAAGGGGCCTGTGGCCATGGTAGATAGGGTTGTGTGCTGTCTGCTTGGGATATCCAGGCCCCCTGCCAATATGACAGGAGGCCATAGCTCATCAAGACACTATAGAATAGAAAATAACCATACAGGACGTTTCCTAGAAATCTAGCTATTTCACTCCTCAAACTAAAGTGAAAGTTCAAGCAGAAAACCTGGCCATGAGTAACCAGAATTGTTTGAATAAAGCTCTTGGCCATTGCTGAGGTGATCCAACAGTTGCTGGTGAAGAAAAGCACATTCCAGAGAGCCTGAGTGCCACTTAGCAGGAGGAGCTGGGCCCCGGGTGTCACGTGGGACAGCCTCTTCCTCTAGATCCGGCGCGGCTTTCTCCTCTTTTGTCTCTGTCCCTGTGGGATTTTGTGTATGACTTTATTTAAAATATTTCATCGTAGAAAAAAATGATCCAAGCTGTAATATTTTCAAGGGCCCTCCTAGCACTGATATGATTTGATAGCCTATAAATTTTAAGTGCTATACATGGGAAAACCTCACTTACCTTTGTATTTCTGTGATTTGTGGAGAATGTCCTTAGGCCTGCCATACCTTAAATAGAAAAAGACATTGAAATTCTGCACTAAGTGATTCTGACTGGGGGAGTCCCAGGACTGGTAGAGGTAGTTTCTTTTAATCTGTTGTGTTAGGAACAAAATAATTATTTGACAAATACATGGCATTCATTTTAATTGGTGTAACTGATACCAATATATATCAACTTTTAGGGGCAGGTAAGGGTCTATTTAAATTATGTTTCATACAACATCCCCAAAGAAGCCCTGAAGTACCAGTGACTTAATAAGAGAACTTAACCTTTCTGTAGCATAAACAAAGGTCAGATCTCTAGCACAACATGCAGCACCAGTCCCATCCCTGGGTGAGCTGAGACAGCCACTGAGACCAGAAATGGTGGCACATGCCTATAATCCCAACACTAGGGAGGCTGAAAACAGGAAGATCACTGTGGGTCTGAGCTTCATAGTGAGACTTCGTGCCAAATACATACATGGAACAGTTAGCTCTGTGGAATCGCTTAATCACCCTGTGTTGTAGTTTGGGGTTTTTCAAGGGCGACAGTAAAATACAGGATGCATTTTATAAGATTATTTTGTAACTACCCAAAAACTCATACACAAAGAGTGCAAAAAATATGTCCACACACTAACGAAGACCTAGAGCCCAAACAATGCCCCCCCCATGAATCCACCTGGAGGCCTAAAGCCCATGACAGTGTGTCATACAGAACAGTTTCACTGGGAAGGTCCCAAGGTCAGTGGTAGGAGCTAGAAAGTCTAGCAGCAGGATGCAGGATCTGTGCCAGCAGCTGAGGGGATCTGCATTGGAGCCAGGAAACAATGCTCAGAGTAAGAACCAGAGCTCCTTAGAAAAGTACTACAGCCATCCTCAGTGACAGTAAGGTCCTGAGCTCCTCTGATGGGTAAGAACCCCAGAGTTCCCACCAGGAAAGCCTTGTGACAAGCTTCTTCAGGAGAATGAGCTGTGCACTGTCGTCCCCTCCAGAGCCAATCAGCAGTGCATGAAGTGAGGCCCACAGTTCCCCCAAAGTGAACCGCAGCTGTTCTCAGTGACAGCAAGGTCCTGTGTCCCTTCATTGATGAGAACAATTAAGTTCATCAGGAAAGCCAGCATGACCAGCTCTTCCAAGAGAACTGACAGCTCTCTACAGCATCCCTAACAGCTTGTAATAGCTTCTAGTAGCTTCCAAACAGCCTATTTTCTTTTCTTTCCTCCAGCTCTGCCTCTAATGCCGCCAGCAGCAATCCTCCAGTGGACTTCCCACACCCAGTACCATGCTGGCTCAATTCAGCTGGGTGTAATAAGTTGACCTCCAATTGTCAGTCCACCACATTGTGGACATAGGATCCTTCATCTAGCTGTTTTCCTTCCTTTAATCTGCAGCTTCAACTTCCTGGTTACCTAGGAATGCTGTAGCTCCCATCACCTCATCTGCTTTCTAGACATTGGCAGGAAAACTGGTAAAGAAGGGCACCCTCTCTGTTGCTAGGCATGTGTTACGGGTATCACATGCCATATCTCCACCAAGTCTTATGATCCAGAACTTAATCACTGGCCACTTGAGCTTCTGCACATGTGGGGAAGAGATGCAGTCTGACTTAGAAGTGTGCAGACTTGTCCGGGGAGGGCTAGATAGGCATCCTGAGCTTTGGGCCAGGGGCTTAGTGGTGTGGCCACCTCTCCCATTGCAGTGTGCAAGTATCCCTGGGCAGCACTTGTGAAGAGGCAGTGCTTTCACACAGTGAAACTTTCTGAATGCTGAGATTTGAGCGCCATGTAATTTCACATGTCATAAAACATTATTATTTTGACTTTTCAGTCATTTCCCAATGTAGAGACCAGGCTCAGCGTGTGGGACTTAGGACAGTAGGCAGTGGCACACCTCTCGGGCATGAATGTGCAAGCCCTGTTCTGGGTGCTCTGAGCAGGACAAGCAGCACATGATGTGTTGGTGAGGCATTCCATCCATTGGAGACTGACAGTCACAAGTAGACAGCACCAGAACTGGAACCCAGAGTAACAGAGCTAACAATGGACTGAGTGAAGTCAGAGATACAGCAGGAGTTGGAGACTTTATTTTTAAATTATAGTCATTGACTCATTAATTATACAAATAAGTGGTTTTTGTTGTTGTTGTTTACTTATATGTATTTGGTACAGAGTCTCATTACACAGCTTGGACTTGTAATAATCCTCCCGTATTCAGCTTCCCCAGTGCTGGATTATAGGCGTGCACCACCATGTCTGGATTTGGTGGATGACTGAGTGTTCCCCAGGGTTGGGGCTGGCCATGTGGTGCTGGGGTTTGAACCCCAGTCCCTGCACTTGCATAAGCAGGCACTTTTCTTGCCACCCACAAAGAAATGTTCAATTTTGACTTTTTGTTTGTGTGTGACTGTGCTTTGATCATATCCACTTCCCTGCTGCCTTGCCTTACCCTGACCCCTATTGCCTCTTCCCTAGTAATTCTTTCTACTTTCATGATGTCTTTTCTTTTTCTCTAGATTCCAAGTGAGATAAGACCTGGTACTTGTCTGGGTCTTATTTGATCTAACAATTATGCTCTCTAGTTGTGACCATTTGTTCTATAGATGACATGGTTTTGTTCTTTATAGCTGCATAGTACAGAATCACATATACAGCCCACATTCTTCCTGTCCATTCATGCACTGATGGGCAGCTAGGCTGACTTTATAACTTGGCTATTTGAAGAATGCCACAACAGGAGTGGCATATGCAGGTTCCTTTATAGCATGTCGATTTTTATTTCTTCAGGTATATTCCCAGGAGTGGTGGAGCTGAATTCCATAGGTGTTTTAGTTTTAGCTCCAGTTTTCCAGAACCATTTGTGAGAGAGACTGTTTTCTCTGCAGTGTATACTTTCAGCTCCTTTGCCAAGAATCAGGTGGCTGGTGTGTGGCTGGACCCTTTGAGCTATGCTATTGTTCTTTTTTTTTTTTTTGTCTTTTTGAGACAGAGTCTCGCTATGCAGTTGAAGCTGGCCTTCAGCTCACTTTTGTAGCCTAACCTGGTCTCGAACTCACACCAATCCTCCTGCCTCAGCCTCCCGAGTGCTGGGATTACAGGCGTGAGCCACCATGTCCGTCTAGAGCTGTGCTATTGTTCTTCACGACTCTTTTTATGATAATTGTACAATGTTTTTCTTATTGTGGCTTTGTAGTATATTTTGAAATGAGGTATTATAAGAACTTAAGCATTGCTTATTTTTGCTCAGAAATGATTTGGCTGTTCCTGGTCTTCTGTGCTTCCATATGAACTTCTTTTTAATGTATTTAGTGCAGACTCTATAGGGTCTTACCATAAAGATCAGACTCATAGTGAACCTTCTGTTTTCAACCTCCTAAGCACTGGGATTACAGGCTTATGACACCATATCCAGTCTCAATCGCTATCTTAGTGCACCCTGGGGCTAACATGGTACACCACGGATCGAATCCTGGTCCCTGTGCCTGCCTAAGCAGGTGCTTTTTTTCTGCTGAGCTAGGTGGCTGGCTTTTGGGTTTTTGTCTAATCTGTGCAGATTGTCACTGGTATTATGTGGGGAGCATATTGGGTCTGTAGATCACTTGTGGTATAATGACCATTTTGTCAGTACCAATTCTCTCAATCCATGCATGCAAGAGGTCTTTCTGTCCTGTAGTATCCTCCTTTGTGTCTTTCCTTAGTGTTTTATAATTTTCCTTATATGGGTCATTCACTTCCTTGGTTAGGTTTATTCCTAAATATGTTATTTGTTCTTTGAGGTTATCATGAATGGGATTGTTTTCTCCATTTCTTTTTCAGTGAGTTCCTTATGAATTTATGGATAAACTAATGACTTTGGTATGTTGATTTTGTACTCTGCTACTTTGAGGAATTTATCAGATGTAAGATACTTGTAGGGAACTCTTTAGGGATACACAGAGATAATGTGACTTTCTCTTTTTCTGTCTATACCAGAGGTTCTCAATGTGTGGGTTGAGACCCTGGTGGGGGTCGAATGACCAAAACACAGGGGTCGCCTAAAGCCATTCCAAATCATAACTGTAGCAAAATTACAGTTTTGAAGTAGCCACCAAAATTATTTTTTGGTTTGAGGTCACTGCAACATGAACTGTATTGTGGGGTCACAGCATTAGAAAGGTTAAAAACCACTGGTCTATACCCTTTCTGTTTCTTTCTCTTGCCTGATTGCTATGGCTAAAGTTTTCATTAGTTGTGCAACAAGAGTGGATACCACTTCCTTATTTTAGAGGACATGCTTCAGTTGGTGCCATGCGCAACCTCTCAGATGTGAGGTCTGCCTTCTTCACCTCACTTACTCAGGGTGGTAGCATGAGGAGCTGTGGAATTTTGCTGATTTTTCTGTACTTCTTGAGAGATGATCATGTGATTTTTATCTTTGATTCTATTCATGCAGTATGTCACATTTTAAAAGTTTATTTGATTAAGCTAATGTATAATTTAGGCAGATACAGTGATCACATTCATTATAGGGACTTTGTACTATATGTAATATACCTTGATTTATCTTTTATTCCCTCCTATTCTCTCCCTCCTTTTAACCTCTCTTCCCCTCTTTTTTCACAAAGCTTTGTTTCCATTTTATCCTCCTTTTTGAAGTTTTTCTTTTCCTTTCAACCTTTTTACCTTTCCTAGTATCCCTTTCCTTTTGAATTATTTCTTCTCATTTCACCCAACTCTTGTACAGTTTGGTTCTTATTCTTTTTTTTTTTTTTTGTCTTTTTGAGACAGGGTCTCATTATGCAGTTCATGCTGGCCTTGAGCTCACTTTTGTGGCCCAGGCTGTTCTCAAACTAACACTGATCCTTCTGCCTCAGCCTCCCAAGTACTGGGATTACAGGCGTGCGCCACCACACCTGGCGTGGTTCTTATTCATGCTTTCAGTTTCTCACACCAGTGAGGCAATGCAATGCTTACATATGTGTTCCTGATTGATTTCACTTAAAAGTATAGTCTCATGGCCCATCCATTTAGCAACAAATGTCTACAGTTTATCCTTCTTTGTGACAGAGTAAAACTCCATTGTATGTTTGAAAACCACCTTTTTATCCATTCTAGTGTTTCCTCAAAAAATTAAAAGCATCATACTACATTGATATGTACATGTCCATATTTATAGTGACACAATTTGTAACAGTATGTCACATTTATTGATTTTTAATTTTTTTATGTATTTAGTACAGGATTTACAGAGTTTCACTATGTAGAGCAGATTCTGATTCTCCTATTTTCAGCCTACCAAGTGCTGAGATTACTTGAAGCTCAGTCACAGTGACTGTCTCAGCTTGCCCCAGGGGTGGGGCAAGCACAGGACACTGGGGATCGGACCCCCCCCCCCCCCGCCACTGTGCTCTGTCCAAGCAGGCACTTTAGTCTGCTGAGCTATCTGGCTGGCCCACATTTATTGATTTGAGTATTTAGGGTTGGAATTGCATCCCTGGAGTGAATCCAACTTGATCATGATGTATGATCTTTTTAATGTGATGATCAGTGCGGGTTATAAGTATTTTTTGAGGATATTTGCATCTTTGTTCATCAAGGATTATTGGTCTCCATTTTTTTATTGTGTTGTGTTCTTGTCAGGTGTGGGTAGCAGCAAAATATTGACATCATTAAAGGAGTTTAGATGAGTTCTTTGTCTTGTGGGATGTCTTGAAGAGCACTTGAACTGTATTTGTTCTTTTTAAAAAAATTTTATTTTATTTTTTCTTGTTTCAGAACTGTTTGTTTGTTTGTTTATTTTTATGGCTGGCTCAGCCTGCCCTCAGGGCAGGGCTGGCGCAACATGTGGTGCTGGGGATCGAACCATGGTCCCTGCAGCCGCCTGCAGGTGCCTTAGACCACTGAGCCATCCTGCCGGGCCCTGTATTTGTTCTTTTAAAAGTCTGGCAAAATGCAGCAGTGAACCTATCTGGTTCTAGGGTTTTCTTTTCTTTTTATATTTAGTACAGGGTCTACAGAGCCTATAGGGTCTCACTACCTAGGCTGTACTCATAGTGATCCACCTGTGTTCAGCCTCCCAAGAGCTGGGATTACAGGCGTGTGCCACCGTGCCCATTCTCAATTGCTGTCTCAGCGCAACACAGGGGTGTGGCTGGCAAGGCATGCTGGTGATCAAGCCTGGACACTGTGCTCTGCCTAAGCAGGCACTTTAGTCTGCTGAGCTATCTGGCTGGCTCTGTTCTAGGGTTTTCTTTACTGGGAGGTTTTTTATTATTGTTTCAATCTCCTTACTTATTTTAAAAATCTGTTTAGGTTTTTGCAAAATGTCTTAGTCCAATTTGTGTCTAGAATTTTTCATTTCCTTTAGACTTTCAATTTCTTGGCATATAACTTTTTAAAGTATTTCTTAATGACTCTATGGATTATGGTTTTTAAATTTGACTTATTTAAATTTTCATTTCCAACATTTATTTGACTCTTCTCCAGAATCTCTGCCTGTTGAATTTCTGTCCCATACCTTATTCTATCTTTTAATTCATTCAGCTATTTATTTGCATCCTCTTTGATTTTATTGACCATTTAAAAAATCATTTTAAGCTCATTTTCTGCTGTTTTATCCATTTTAATATCTTTGGAGCAAGTTCTAGAAAGATGTTGACTTTTTTTTAATTTTAGGAAAGAGTCTACAGGGTGTTCAGGGTCTCGTTACTAGATCAGACTCATAGTGATCCATCTGCTTACAGCCTCCAAAGAGCTGGGATTACAGGTGCATGCCATCACACCCCACCAGGGCACCCTGGGGGCAGGGCCAGTACGGCAAGCCCAAGGATTGAATCCTCCAGCCCCTGTGTCTACTTGTAGGCACCTTAATCCACTGAACTATTTGGCCAGCCCCAGGGTGTTGACTTTTTAAAAAAAATTGTTTAATTTTTTACAAATGTCTTCATCTTAGTTGTTCAGAGTACAAGGTGCAGACATGATTTCTTGTCTAAACATCATGAGTACAGGTCTTTCTTTTCATTGCATAAAGAGAAATTAGCTGTATATGTAGTCCAATATATGGGGCCGCAGAGGAAAGTGACTACAGTGTGACTAAGGAGAGTCACCCAGAGAGAAAACATTCTCTCAGTTTTCACAGAGAGCAAATTGATCAAGGAGTGGCCCTGACTCATTCAGATGGCTGACACTGACAAAAGTTCTGTAAGCCACAGTCATGGTTTCAGGGTAAATTCTGAGGGCACCTAACTGACCTTATCAGATACAAAGGTTACATTTTTTGTAACAAAGGTCTTGCTTTATCTTGGTCTTAACCATCCAGCAGAAAATTCTAACCACGAGGTATAAAAAGAAAAGCCACATTAATATGCTAAGTTGTGAAAGGCTCAAGTCAGCAACTTCTGATAATGCCAGATGAGCTGCTAATCCACTACTGTTAGAGTGCTGCCTTTCAGAGCAATCATTTCCTTTCTTTTTTCCATATTTCTTATGTTTCCGTGTTTGTTTTTGTGGATCTGTTGGCATGGAATGTTTTCTTTACTGTCGTGTGAGCATGGTCCTGGTGAGCAGCCTTCTCTCAACATTGTGCCCAGGAAACTTGTGTGAGTTTGTTACGAAGTTGAGTTTAATTCCAGATGGACTTCTTCATGTAGTTTCCCCTTAGCTTCTTAGTTAGTGGGTCTGGATTCAGCCCTTGCTGTGTCCAAGCTTAAGCGACTGCTTTTTCTATATTAAAGAGGCTGTGCTCCACCTGTGGCGGACAAGTCCTCTCTCTATGGTCTCTTGGCCGTGGCCCCTTGGAGAGAGTGTAGACTGCGTGCTGTTGTCCTTCCCCTCCTTTGTGTGCCTGGTGTCTGGCTGTGCTACATCTCAGTGCTGGACCCAGCAGAAAGCAAAACTTCCACTCAGCATTTTACTCTGGTTTCATCTGCTGTGTGCAGTCGGAGGGCAGTGCTGGTGCTGGTTGCTGTAGCACTTCCGAGTCTCAGGTACCTCCTGCAATGCCTGCCCTGGGTAGGACAAATGGGCCCTCTGCATGGGTGGCGGCTGAAAGGCAAGGTTGGGTCCCACCCTGCTCCGCCCATTATTTGTCTCTGATATCCTAAAGCATAGCTCTACACGTTTTCCGAGGTGTTGTCACCCCCCTCCCTAGTGTGCAGCTCCCAGAGCTATTTCTTTCCTCTGTGACAGAACTGCTGTCACTACACAGAGGCGGTTTCAGTGGTTTTCCATGTAGCCAAACTAGCACTCAAGGCCAGCACCAGCTGAGGCGGTGTATGACTTTTGTTGCTGGTTTCTGGAGACAGGAAAATGTAGGGACTTTTGGCTCCCAAGGCCACAAGGTGCAGTGAGGCCTCACCGAAGCCACTCCCACTGCTGCTCTGGGATCATGTTCAGGGAAGGAGGGAGCGTTCTGGGTGGGTTCTACGCCCACTGTGTAGACAGTACTTGTGCCCTGTGGTGAGCTCTGTGCAGGCCCTCAACTTTGCATCTTTCCCTTGTGCTTCTTTCCTTTCTCCACTCACCTCTCCCTTTGCTGTGTAGCTGGGTGTTCAGCACCTGGGTGCTCGTTTTCGGCCTCTGTTTCACTCTCGGAAGCCTCACTCTCCCTTTTTTCATTGTGGAGCTCTGTTCACATTGGGCTTCAGCACTTTCCCACAGCTACTCACCTCAGAGTCTCCTGCATTGCGATTCTTTCCTCTGGAGAAGCTGGTGCCAGATGGACGTTCCCATTCTGCTGTCTTCTTGGTAATTCCTGCTCTAGTTTTGGGCTCTGCTAATTCATTTTCAACTATAGATGGAACAGACAGACAGAAGATTAATAGCAAAATGAGTAATAGTAGAAATCAATTAGACCTAAAAGATACAGAACCCTGCACCCAGCAAAAGCAACTACACCCTCCTACACAGGGTATTCTCTAGGAAGATGGTCAACCACAACACAAAAATTTAATAAATTAATAAGGATTTAAATCACACAGTCTCTTTTCTGATTACAGTAGAATGGAAGTGGAAATGAGTACAGAAGGAAAACTAGAAAGATCACAAATATGTGGAAATTAAACAGTGCACTGTTAAATAAACAGAGACTATAAGAAGTTCTGGGGAAATAAAGCACAGAAGAATGAGTGGCCACAGAAAAACAGACCCCAGAGAGGAGGTGAAAGCCTATAGGAGATGAGATCCAGTGTACTCATGCTGGCTAAGGAGAGAGGTCTGAGGCCAGGAACACAGTTCACATCTGGAAACCTGGGAAGGCAGTTGCAGACTAATCTTGAAGTTATCAGAAGGAAGCAAAATCAGGGTTGGAGGTGAACAAGTAAGGCTAGTAAAGCAATCGGGAAAATAAAACCAAAAGCCTTTTTTTTTTTTTCAGAAGCTTAATTAAATTAATAGACTTTAGTGAGGTGGAGTCAACAGGCCTTAATTTACTAAAATCAAAAATGGTAGCATTGTGTACTGACAGTAGAAATGAAAAAGGGTTATGAAACTACCCCAAAAAACTGGTACCAACAACTGCATAATTTCTACAGAGAGCAAAAATTCCCAGATACACATGAAGATAGAACAAATAATCATGAACCTCCCAGTGAAGAGAAGTACAGGACCATATGGCACTGCCTGTAAACTCTTTTAAGCACTTGAAGAAGAATTAACCCAGTATTTCTCAAACTCTGAAAACTGAAGAAGTTTCATCTCTAAAGGTGAAAGGGGGAGTGAATGTCAAGTGGCAATGTTTCCTCACACTCAGAATCTGTTGATAATGTCTGCCCTGCACTCCCTGCACTCAGCTGCCTACTGATCATGTCTGCTCTGCTAGTACTCGGTGGAGCTAAAAAGGGGAATATGAACTCTGAAAATCATAGCTGAACAACAACAGCTATGTTTTTAGTAGTCATTAATTCAAAACCTAAATATTTCATTAACTTGCTAATGCCCTTGAACAAGGCAATTCCTGGTATTCTCCATCATCTCCTATAATTACCCTGGCTTGCCAGGCTTCTTAGCCCACAGATAGGGAGCTGCCAGGTAAAGCAGTTGCTGTGCAGCAGCACTTATTGAATTATAGATACCTTACTACTCATTACATGTAGATGCTTATCACTTCATGGGATTGCAAAATGTTTCTGTGTCCCACAAGGAAATGTTCTAAGGACACTTGTCACACACAAGCTGGATGCATGCATGAGCTACAGCTTGGTTTTCAGCTGTGTTTATTTCAACCACATACCTGCTATTGCGCAGGCTACAGCAGCAATAGCAGGAAGGAGCAAAGCTGCTGGCTCTGTGGGGGAACACAGGAACCCTGAGCTGTGATCTGATGGCCTGGGTGTCCAGGAAGCTCCTGCTCTCATTCTGAGAAGGTGATGCACACCGGGCGGTGACACCTTGAGTGCCTCAAGCTGGCTCCTGCAGGGGGGCATAGTTACCCCTCTGCCAGGAGGAGGAGCACAGGCTGGCCTGGCCTGACGGTATATGGAGCTGGAGAGTGGAGAGCTGTCTTCCGAATGGAAGGTGGGCACTTCCATTGTCACTTGTGGTTTGTGTGTGCTAAATCTCTGCTGAGCACCTTAAGAAGTTATGACTAATGACGATGGAGCTACATTTGTGAAAGGATGCAAAGCCACAGAATTGAACCCTTGTCTTATGCATTTTGCCTCAATAAAAAGTATTTAAGAAGCCAGGCATGATGGAGCATGCCTATAATCCCAGTTCTTTAGAGGTTGAGGCAGGAAGATTCCTAGTTGAAGCCCAGCCTGGGAAAGTCATAAGCTTGGAGAGAACCTGTTTAAAAAAAAAAAAAAAAAAAAAAAAAAGATTTAAAAAGGCTGAGGTTGCAGCTCAATGAGGAAGACATAGACTCAATCCATAGTGTACTACAGAGAATAGGCAGAGGTCGTTAGACACATGATATGCTGGAAATACAACATTTTTGTCCTGGTGCTGGGTGCTGACAGAGGCTTTCCCCTGGAGACTCCCTGGCCACATCTGCATGTGTGTGGACCTGTAAGAGTGATGTCACTGGAGTATTTCATGGCTTAGGTTGTAAGTAACACCTACACATTATTGCTGATACAGGCATTTCTAAAATAATGTTTCTTGGTGGTATTTGGAGCATACCTCACAATTCAGCATACCTCACAATTAAAAAATCTGATTATGTCTAGTGATGGCTAAGCTTGTTAGTTTGCTTGGCTTGGGATCCATTCCTGTGTTAGGAAAGCACACGGTTTCTGTGAATGTTTCGGTAGGTAACAGGGATGACTTTGTAGTCTGTGTCTCGTCCCTGTCCCTTCCTCTTTGCTGCTGATCTTCTGCTGTCCTGCTTCCCAGCTGCCATGACCTGAACAGGGTGCTCCATCACATCCTTCTGCCACGGTACTCCTGCCTGGGCACCAGCTGACCAGGGGCTGAATTCCCTGAAGCTATAAGTCCAATTAACCTCTCTTTCTTTAAATTGAGAGTGTTAGGTATTGTGTCCCAGCAGTAAGAGCTAATGTGTGAGTGAGTATACTTTGTTATCAATGCTAATGACGTTTGCACCTACAGTGTATTGTAAGTCATCAGATATGTTAACTTTGCATGATCACAGAAAGGTTACAGTCCTTCTTAGAGGGAAAGAAATCCAGGCCTGGTGTGAGATGGTGTGTGCTGGGGCTCCACTCCTGGAGTGCAAACCTTTCCCCTGTGTCTGCCCTGATGCTAGGGGCAGCTCTGGCTCTCATGGAGAGTCCCCTTCTCGCCATCCCTCTCACTCTGCTTCCAGATGCTCCACCCCTGGGTGTCTGCCGTTACCTTTCCACCTCTCCTCTGTGGCTCACAGTAGCTAATGTTTCTATGAGGCTCCTTTCAGCCCCAGTGGTCATCCCGAGGTCTTGGGTCTTTTGGGGAACACATTTCTGCCACATGCACATGTATGCCTTCATGGGATTCCAGCTGTGCAGCAGCAATGTGGGAGAGGACAGCTTGGAGCCATAGATATCTACTCTCACATTCTGAACTCACTACCTCCTCTCCTGTGTGTTCCAGGTGGGTGACTCATTGGAACATGATTCCTAACAGGAGAGATGCTGTTGTAGACATACTCCAGGGTCACTGGGAGTTTCCCAGAGGCATATGTGGTGAGGTGTAAAGTCCTGAAACCTGTGTTTATGCTCCGCCTCCTTGGGTGTCATGGACTTGGGTTGCTTCTGCAGAGCTTGCTGTGCCATGGCTTCTCACAGCACGGACAGTAGTTTCTCTGTATCTTAATGCCCTTGAACTCCTTCGTGTTGGCATGTGAGTCCTAGTATATCAGTCTGTTGTGTCAGGGTTTGCAAAGAAATAGATTTAATACAGGACAGATAATTTATAGGATTATTTTATAATATTCATCCAAAAAGTCAAATGCAATAGACTGTAAGAGCTCTCTCCATGCACTAGAGACCTAAAGAATCCAGCTGAGGGACTGGATCCCATGGCAGTGTCTTCCATGAGTCTAGCTGGAGGCTAGAGCCCATGACAATGTCTCATGCAAGTCTATAGCAAGGATCTACAGGGCTGGGGTTATAGCTCAGCAGCATAAAGGCCTGCCTGGCTGGATCCCTGGTGCTGCAAGTAAATAAATAAACAAACAAACAAACAAACAAATAAATAAATAATCTGCACTGGGAGGATCCAAATACCAGTGGTGGAAATTAGAAAGTCTGTGCTAGCGTTGTGAAGGTTCAGTGTCACCAGGCTGAGAGTTCTGCACTGGAGCCAGGAAGTGACTCTCAAGATAAAGATCAGAGATCCTCCAAAGAGGACTGCAGCCTTCCTCAGTGCAGCAAGAACCTGAGCTCCCCTGGTGATAACAGCTGAGTTCATATCAGGACAAGCAGCGGCACAGCATCTCCCCCTCCTGTTTACTTTTATGCTACTGGCAACAGTACTCAGGCTCAGGGTGGGCCTTCTGCACCCAGAACCACACTGATTGGTTTCAGCTGGGTGCTCTAAGGTAACCATTAGTTACTCTGCCATGGGGTCCTTGTGTGTGTTCCTTACAATACAAATGCATCTTCGGATGCACTTACAGAACTCAGGGTGGCTTCCTTGTTGCTAGGGGAGAGGACCTCAAGGATCACTGTCAGTCACGCGCACACCATGCTAAAGCACGTGAGTTTTTTCTGGTATTGATGCACTGTGTTAATTGTGGGTATTGCTGCAGTGCTGCACAAGTAATAAGCTCTATGTGATCTTCCCCTTCCCTGTTTCTTTTGCCATTTTGTCTCTGTGTCCTCACATCAGTGGATACAGAATATGCTGGTTTGTCTGGAGAGTCCTCAGCTCCCATTTTTTCTGGAAATCAGTGATTGTCTGTGAGGCCACATGCCTGCAGGATTGTGCTGGTCACGTCTGGGACAGCTCTTCAGAAGCACACCAAAGCTGAGGATATTTACAGGTTCTGATTTTATCTATTAGTCAAGGTAGCAACTGATGGGTGAGACTCTGGAGGGGGGTAATTCATGTGCTGGGAACCTGGAGATTTCCTCTCCTTACTCAGAAGAGCAGTTTATAATTTCTGGAGTTTTCCACCTGGCATTTTCTAGCTGCCATTTTCTAGTAGACTGCAGATAGCCAAAACCTCAGAAAGCAAAACCATGTAAGGGGGGCTGCTGTCCTTATTCTTACCTCCCTGTCTGCACTGTGGCCCTTGGCACACCAGCACCAGCAGCAGCAGTCATGGTGGCCAGGACATGGGAGCAGTGTCGCGTGGTAACATGCAGCAATGATGTGATGGTGGTGTAGCATATGGATACAGTACTGTGTGTAGTACCTCATGAGATGGTGTCACAGTGGCAGGCATGCATAGGTGTGGCACTACGGGGCCGCAACATAGGAATGATGGCTGATGCCCATGGCTACCACAGGTAGGGAACGCTGTCCTGGCCATGTAGATGAGGACAGGGAAGTGCATCATCACAGGCCAGCATGGCCAGTGTCACCAGTGTCCTTGAAGCTGGGACACACCAGCAGAAGAACTCAAACCCAAGTCTGTTTGACTTCAAATCTTTGCTTATTTACCATGCCCTGAAATTTAAAAATGAATATTCTCTGTGCGTTTTAAAGACCCCTATAGCTCTCAACTTTAACGCCATCTTCTTAGAAACCTCTGTGCCATGAGAGCCAAGTGGAGGAAGAAGCGAATGTGCAGACTGAAGTGTAAAAGAAGAAAGATGAGACAGAGGTCCAAGTAAAATAGTTCGTACACCCATGGAGGCCAAAGGAACAGAAATGAATGCTGGAGGCTGACATGGCTGGAACTAGTTTTGGACTGCGTGCTGTCTAGAACGTCTCAATGGATTAGAACTGCATTGCCATCTGATTGCCAAGACCACCTTAAAGAGAGATCTGCCGGGTTCAAACTAAGCAGTCCCTGGTTTTTTGCCCTGGATCTCTGGCATTCCGGACTACATCTGTTGTCGCTTTTGGCTGAGTGTAAAGCGTGTACAATAAATCATCTCTTCTGTGTTAGCTGAAGAATCAAAAAAAAAACAAAAAACAAAAAACAAAAAAACCCCTATAGCACGTAATATGAATGTGCACTGCATTTCCCTGGGGTTGTTTATGGTGAAGGGCCAGTGGTGTAGACCCCTGAGGAACAGAGAAGACAGATAAGGTGCTGAGTCCCCATTGGGGAGCTGTGTCAGGCCTCTGCTGGCATGGTCACATGTGGCCAACGTCCACTTCTCTGAAACATGCCCGTGTTGCCCACAGCTTGTTCATTTCCTCTATATACCTGTGGGCTGCAGGACACCCTTACAGGTCCTGTGTGGCCTGGACACCGATGCTGTCCATGGTGGCTGCTGAGGTTGGAGGAGATGGGTGGACAGAGCCGCATGACAGTCGGGGACACTGTCTAGTAACATCTGGTCTTTCACCTCCAAGAACTTGTATACCTCGTAAGTGTGATTAATATGTCACATAAGTACTGAGGAGTTTTGTGCTCCATTTCCTCTTAAGTTTTAGTTCTTGCATCTTTTCATCATGGAGACCATTCTGAGCTGCTGCATCCTTAGGTGATTTTTTTGTTGCACAGATGTTGCCATTGTGTGATCTAGACAGGACAGCCGCCCATTCCCCAGGGAGTGATGTAGTCTGCTTCTCTGCCTCTGTGCCGTAGGTGATCATGACACAGGGGGCACACTGGTGACCTTACACATCTGCACGTGGAAAACAGTGCACTTCTGTAGTAATACTTAGCCTTAAACATACACTGTTTAGCTGTACAAAATACTTTTTGTTTGCGTGCTTATCATATAAGGTTTTTTTTGTTTGTTTTGTTTTATTCTTTTTTAATTTTTTGGTACTGGTGTTCTGGGAATGAATCCAGGACCTTTGCATTGACTCACACTCTGCTCTTTCTTTCTAAGAATGAGGCTTGCTAAATTGTCCAGACTGGGTTCAATTTTTTTTTTTTTTTTTTTTTTTTTGGGTGTGTTTTTGAGACAGGGTCTTCAGGTTGGCCTGTAGCTCACTTGGTATGTTAGGTTGGTGTTGAACTTGCAACAATCCTCCTGCCTAAGCCTCCTGAGAGCTGGGATCATAGGAATTGCCATCATGGTTGGCTTTTTTTTTTCTTTTTAAATTTTTTTGGGATTAAAAACTCAGACACAGAGTCATATGTCACTAAGCCTGTGCAGAGAAGAGTCATCAGTATCTCTACCTGCATCTGTCCAGTTGTAATCGTAAGGGCAGTAACTTGCATACAGCACCCCATGTGTTAGTCACCTTCCCATTGACGATACAAAATGCCCTGTGTCTGCAGTGTAAAGGAGAGAATTATTTTGGCTCCTAGTTTTAGGGTTTAGCCCATGATTGGCCAGCTGTAGGCAAGGACATCATCATAGCAGAGGAACACTGCTCACTTGCTCTCTGGCAAGACCCAGAGAGAGCAAGGAAGAGCTAGAGAGAAGATGTGTCCTCCAGGTACAGGCTCAAGGAATTGCTTCCTGCCCAGGACTCGCCCAGTAGCACATTTAGCTGTGAACTCACTGTCCTCTGATGTCAGGACCCTGGAACCTTGTGGGACTTTTATTTGTTTATTTTTTTTAATTTTTATACCAGGGATTGAGCTCAGGACCCTGTGCTTGTCAGGCAGGTGTTAGGCTGCTGAGCTGTCTCCCTAGCAATGGAGGACATTTAGGATCTAGGCCATAACACTTCTTGTGGCCACAGTGCCCCCCCCCACCAGCTCATTTTGTACCTGGGCTATCACCTCCTGCCCTAGAAGCCTCCCCAGAGACTTGGCTGGCATGCTGAGAATGCGCTGCTCTTCTCTGAGGCCTGCCCAGGGGCCTTCCTGCATCCCTTTCTTTTCCCTCATATACCTGGATAGTGCACTGTGTAGCTCTGGGCTCGCTTGCAAGCATTTCATGGCTCCTTGGCATCGGCAGCGGCCTCTAACCCTGTCCCTGTCGATGTTCTTGGCTCATTCTTCCCTCTTGCTCTTTCTTTCTTCTCCAGTGACATGCTCCTGCCCTAAACCCACTGGATCCACTATCACTTATGGTGCCATGTGATACACATGGTCCTCTGTTGACTGACATGGTGTGCTGCACTGCTGGGCACTGCTGTTATGCTCATCTTCTATTACTAGATTATACTCATCTGTGTGGATGACTTGAGGTCACATCTGTCTAAACACACGATTTTAAGAATACTTGCAAAACCTACTCCAACTATATAACTTGCTTTCTGAACCCTAAATGATCACTGACGTTTATCAGAAACAAACTGCATAGTAAACTGAGGGGAAATACATGACCATTGTCCTGCTGGTGAAGCTGAGGAGCAAGTGGAGTGGCGGCTGCAGTCAGGGTTGTCACCTGCTGTCTATGCCAAGATTTTTTCTGTGTGCCTAGCCGGAGCAAAGTGTGACTGAGTGGAAAGAGGGAGGGAGGAAGGGAAGAAGGTTCTCTGCCCTACCTCTGACCTACCTCTCAGAGGTCCTGTCTGCAGTTTCCTGTGGTCCCAAATGTCCAGGCACCTTGCAAGAAGTGTTTGCAGGGCCTGTGGTGCTTGGTGACTGTTTGCCAAAGGGCCACCACAAGGTGGCTTCTGAGGTGGCATTGTGTGGTGCACAGTCTACCTGGTCAAGTTGGGCTGCGGGAAGGAGACAGGTGTCCCAGGCATGGACAGAGCCTGGGTAGCAGGAAGTGGCACCCTGGCAACCCAGAGCCTCTGAGGCCACAGGATCTGGTAGTCAGCGCTTGCTCTCCTGCGAAGTCAAGAGGAGGCCTGATGTATATAATACATCCTCACTCGTTTTTCTCCCCGTTTCTTTCCCTCCCTTCCCCCATTGATCCCTGATCCTTTCTCTTTTTCTGGTCCTCTGTGGCCTCACCTGGACTTTGCCTCCTGTTGAAGACTCTCTAGTTCTGCCTTTTCCACTTTAACATATTATAAATTCATTCCTTGCAGAGAGGCTCTTTTCAGGCTTGATACTTAGTTATGTGTGTTCTGTGATAAGCGAGGGGAAACAAGGGGACTGGGGTTGTACAGAGGTGCTCAGGGTGACCATGGTTGGGGGCTGGCCAGGCATCGGAGGTTCCAGATGGGCTCTGGGTAGAGCAGAGGTGGAGGGGAGACGATGGCTGGTGGCCCCTGTTTCTGCACAGCACCTCGTCCTCCTGTACCCACCAGCACAGGGGAAAGTCCACAAGACACATCGTGGCATTTAGTGACAGGGTTCTCATTTTGCTTACTGAGAACACAGAAATGCTGTTTCTAGTGGGGCTGCTATATGCTGGAGAAGGGTACATGGTTTCTTTCCCAGTGATTTTGGTTTGTTTAGTAGGTTGGGCACAGCACATGGTGAAAAATTAGTAATTTAGAAAACGAGGGCAAAATGGGCTATTTTTAAAATTAAAATTATATTTCATTCTTCATTAATTTTTACTTGTCCTTAGTATGAGATGGATTGAAGCAGGCAGTTCTGCCTGATAGTGGTATGTCGATGGGCATCCATAGTTTTAAAATGCTTTCTTGTTATTCCATTTATCTGCACATGTGTGTAGTACAAACCATTTACATTTCTTAAGGGAGTTGGTAAGTGTATACAATACATCTTCATTCTTTTTTCTCCCGTTTCTTTACCTGCATCCCCGCATTGTTCCCTGATCCTTTCCTTTTCTCTGGTCCATGTTTGTGGTGTGTGACATTGCCTTCTTTGTGCACAGCTGCCCCATATGCACAACACGTCCCAGTTTCTCCCTCTATCGCTCCATCCTTCCCATCTCAGGAATCTCTCTGTCTACTGCCCATTGTCTGTCTTTTGCTCTGTTCTGTTTTTCTATACCTGAGTGTTACAGTCTGCTCACCGCAGGCCCTTCAGTGGACAGGAGACTTGCAAAGATCCTTCCCGGTCCTGGAGGTAGAACCCAAGTCCAGGTATGGCAGCTGGTTTCTCTGAGTCTACCTCCCCTCCTCCGATGGTGTCTTCCCAGATTGCCCTTCATGCATCTGTGTCCTTGCTTGTTCTGGAGAAGCCTATTCCTTTGGCTCAACTGAACGTCTGTTACTCCTCCAAGACCCTTGCTGCACCTGGCACTGCTCTGGGTACAGGGTTTCAGTGCAGGAACCCTTCGACACAGTTTGTTCTCTAACCGTAGTATAGGAGATCTGCCTTCCACAGATAGAGTGGTCATACCATGCAGTTGTGGAGGAACAGGCATGCTTGCAACGCCATCTGTGTGGGTTCTTGTGTTCAAGTGAGAGCATAGGTAACTATTGGAATTAAAAGCACATGGATTTATCTTACCTTTTTAAAAGAAATGATAGGTACTATGTAAAAGAATTAGTTGTGGTGTTCTGATCTCTTGAAAATGATTAAAAAGCTAGAGCTGCAGTTTCCAGAGAGGCTTTTACACAACACCCACATCTGTGTCTGGGAGTGAGACCCTGGGCTGAACTGAGCTGTGGCGTTTCCCCTGTACCTTCTGAGCCAAAAACCTGCACTGCAGTTTGGCCACGTTTCAAGTGCTTCCTCTTGTCCCATGTCATGCAGCAGGAGCACTGTTACTCCAACCCAGATATGTTAGAGATTTGTTGGCATCAGACCTACTACACAGCCTGAAGGTTTGCAGCAGCAGTTTATGGTGGAGGCGAGCATTCATCTCTAGTAATATCCATGTCCTTTATGATCTTCTGTTCCTTAGCACTGCCTACCATGCAGGGGGTGCTGCAAGGCTGGAGACTAAAAGGCAGGATTGCACAGACCATTGGTTTCCATGGAGACCAGGTGTGATCTGTCACCAGTCCAGATGATTCTTGCATTCTTAGAAAGCTACTCAAGCACAAGGCCACTGCAGGCTGGCCATGTCACTCTTTACAGAAGACAGCATGTCCTTCATTTAAGATATCCATCAAGAAAAGCTTGTTTTTGAGTCCTTGATCATCATGGATTCATGAGGGAATGGTCACCTCTCATACCCTCTGATTCTCCACGAATCTTAGGTAATACCTCAGCTATAGAAAAATCACAAGCACACACCTGAGTGTCCATTAGTGGCGTACAAGGCCAGCGGTGCCTTATGTGTGGGCCCTATGCTCTGAGGCCACAGGGCTTCCTTTTGTCGAACTACTCCCTCTGCCTGACCTTCATCTACCTGCCCAGACAGCTGTTCTCAGTGTCTAACAGACATCCCTGAAAAGAATGGATCTGTGTTTTGTTAGCACTTGGGTAGATTAATTTGGTGTTAAGTCATGGAGACCAGAGGAGAAAGAGGGACCATGACACTGATTTCACACAGGAAAACAGGGTACAGGGTCTTCAGGAGTCACATTTGGAGAGTGGGGTCTTGGCCTGGGATCACCAAGGTCAGAGAGCTGGAGATCCAGATTGACTGGGGTCCAGATTGACTGTGGGAATGTGAAGGAGGTTCCCATGCCTTCTTTAGGTCTCTAGTGGAACATCCCTGGAAGGGAGTCAGAAGAAGCTGCTGTTGCGTCTTCAGTCAGATCCTAGGGAGTGGATGCCAGAGAGATCCTTAACAGGAGAAGCCTTCTCTTTGGGCCAGGCAGAACCTCGTGCCTGCTACATCCTCTGTGGGAGCACCCGGGAGCAGCTGGTTCCACTGCTGGATGCAGGGCTCTGGGGAACCAGGCACCCTGGAGAAATCAGGGACTGAATCCCTGGTCGTGATTTGAAATGAAGGAATCTAAGAAAACACAGGTTTTGTTCTTTCTTTGACCCCTATCAAAAGAAAATTATAGTGAAAGTTTCTTTCTAGGAAAATTTGCCATCTGCACCCTAGGGAGGCTACAGTGGCTTATATCTGCCTGTCTCCCCCAAAGCCACATGTGCTTATAGTGGGACATTTCAGGGCTGGCTGGGTCTAGAGCATGTGATACTGGGATTAAAGGTGTAAGATACTAAATAAGTCCACAGATTGATTTAGCATAGTTCTGGGTGTGGTTGATAGGAAGGCCTATCTGGGTATGGGTGCCCCACCCTGAAGTTCTGTAGTCCAGATGGTATCAAGGGAAAAAGAGGCTCTGTCTCCTGCCTGCCATGCCATGGACTGTTTCTCCTCTGTGATGCCCCTCTGCTGTACCACGCTGCTGGAGCCAGCTGACTATGGACTGAAACTTCTACAAACTGTGAGCCAAAGTAAGTCCTTTTACCTTTAACTTTGAGTCTTGTATATTTTGTCTCAGAAAAGTAACTAAGAAAAAGGCTGACAGTGGGTGAACCAGAGAGACAAGACAGCAGGGACATACACCCCTACCCTGAACCCTAAAGTTCACCCTTGTCCTCTTTCCTTCACTCAAGGAAATCCAACAGAGACCCCGAGTTGTGGTGAGTGAGCTTGTTATGACAGCCTGGATTTGACCCTTGGACTCTGGGCACAGTGAAGTCACTTGCCTATTCCTGGGGTAGGACATGGTGTGTGTGTGTGTGTGTGTGTGTGTGTGTGTGTGTGTGGAGGGTTGCAGCTACATCTAGTGGGAGTGGGTACTGCAGAACACACCCTGTTTAGTGTGCACTTTGGAGCCAGGCTAAAGGCAGATGTTAATTTCTGGCGCCCATAGATTTCCTTGTTTAAAATGAAGATGCGTGATTGCACATGTTGCTCATTTTCCTGACGGTGACAGTATTTGCCCTGGACAGAGACAGACTGGACCTGAGGCTGTCCTGCCCTGTGAAGGCCAAAGACCTGTAGTGAATTGGCCCAAGCTCAGCGAGCAAGTTCTTTGGAGGTGGACTTCAGATGAGGTGCTGGCGATGCATCTTTCTGAGGGCAAGATGCAGGCTCTGCCCCAGAGCAGTGGCTTCCCCTAGCAGCAGTCCCTGCATCTCCCAGGACAGCACCACTTGCTGATTTGTCTGTCTGTGGCTGTCTTCATCATCTGTGGCTCCACACTCTGTCTATTGGCCAGGGTTCTTTTCCTTATAGAAACTGACATTTGAGACAAAGCTAAATCTTGCTCACTGTAGAACTGTGCATTCCTCAGACCTCATGCCAATTAGAGGCAGTACCTTGATCTGTTCTGTGATTCCCTTGGGGTCTGCCTTGGTGTTTTTGTTTCTCACCAAGCCTCTGTCTGTGGCTGGGAATATGTAGTAGCTCCTGTTGTTGGCCTCCTGACATTGACTCTAAGGTATGACTGCTGGGTCTTGTGCTGAGTTCCGGGATCTGCAGCAATATCAAGCAGACATTTGTGTGTGGCAGCTCCTGTAACCAATGTAGGCGTCAGATGCTGCAGTGATGGTTTTCTTCCTTTTGTCCAGGGTTGGCTTGGTGTTTTATGCATTTGTCTGATGAAGCTGTGTGTGTCACGCCCAAGGGGACCCTCACTGTTTCTGTGAGATACATTTAGTTTACACTCAGGCCAATACGAAGTGCAGCTTTTCCCTGTGTTCTGTGGGACTCCAAAGTAAACAGTGTTCTTGGAGACATGGCATAGGGTGTCCCCAGCAGAGGCACAGATGAGTGCATGGTGCTATCCTCTAAGGATGTAGTCCCTTCTTCACTGTGACCTGTGGCTGCTCCTTCGTCTTCCTGGGGTGAATCAGAATTGAGTGGTAATTGCAAGATTTGTTTATTTATTTCAGTGATGGCTTGAATTCCTACAAACCCTAAACATACCATTGGGTATATTTCTATTTGTCTGGGAACATCTATTTACAGATGCCACAAAGACTTGTGCACAGATGCCCAAAATTTGGAAGTTGGATTTTTTAACACAAGCATAGTGAGCAGATGGTTTTTATACAGGTTTCTAGCAGTCTCTGCTAACACATAGGTTAATGTACCTCCAAGGGATAATTGGAGAGACCTCCTTGTGAATTAGAGGAAATACTTTCAGAAAACCTGCTAGCTTCCTAACAGGGTTTTATCTTCCTTATTATCCAAGCCCCTGAGCACCCATCAGCTGGGTATAAAACAGGCCTTTATTTTGTTTCCTACTCAGAATTGTGGGCTAACAGGGAAAGTGTGAACCCCAGTCGAAGTCTGACCGGTCAACTACCTAGTTTGATGGTTTAGTCTCTTGATGGTGATACACTGCCACCTGCAGGGCCACACGGAGTGGCTGAAGAGCATGACCATAGGAAGCACCTTCCTTTAACACTTACCAGGTTACAAGCTGATGGAAACAGTGCTGGGGTATAGAATGTGCTTAGTATGTGTGGAGTGCTGAGTTCAGTCTCCAACACCAAGAACAATTATGAAATGTGCCTGTCTCATAAAGTGAGACATGCACACCAGTGCAGAGTGCAGGGCAAGCATGTTGCCCATGGAAGCCCCCAGGGGGCTGCGTTGACAGCACAGTGAGTACCCTGGACTGCTGACATCCAACAAAAATACAGCTCCAGGCATCTACCAGATTCTAAGTGGATGGAATCATGTTTGTTAACATGTTTTATTTAAACCATCATATTACAAATAACATCTCATTTTTAATCATAAAAATCATAATGAAGTATTTTCTTTCTCCTAGTAAATCTTTGGAATCCCATTTGTTACAGGCTTGCAGTGACACCTGAGTCAGGGGTCCGTTTCACAGGTTGGTCTCCAGAGCACAGACAGCTTCCTCCACCTGCCCAAATGGATGGGGCCCTTGTGTCTGCCAATACAGAGCTCCCGTGCTCCTCTTTTTTTTTTTTTTTCAATTTTTTATTGTTTAAATTTAACCATGGTTATGTTACATATTTTCATCATCAGATCAGTTTAGATTAATACATATAGGTATATAAGATTGATCAAACAATTAAACATTAACCTTTCTAAATCCACATTACTTTTTTTTTCTTTTGCCCTTTCTTTTCTTTGAAAGTTGACATATTGCATATTGTCCTCACAATCATTCTACAGA
>PVJA010009045.1:0-28633 GCA_004027025.1 Myocastor coypus
TGGCCGGGCCTTGCCCAGTTCGCTGCTCTCCTCCGCTCCTCCGCCCCTCCGCTCCTTCCGCCACGGCGCTGGGCAGCTGCTCGGGTTTATCCTTTGCTGTCTCCGAGCAGTGCGCAGTCAGTCCAGACCTTTAAAAAAAACTAAAACAAAATCTAAATGGGCTGGGGAGACAACTCAGTAGAATAAACACTTGCCTGGCAAGTCCAGGCTTCTGAGTTTAATCCTCGGTACCGCAAAAATTGAAAGAAAGAGGGAGAGAGAAAGAAAGAAGCCCAGACCCTTGTATACCTCTCCCCGTGAGGCGTGCCCGTGCTTGCCGTGTGCTTCCGGTTACAGGAGACCGCTGTGCTAAGTGCGTGAGACAGACCCGCGAGCCTAAGCAGCACAGGACTTGTGCTGTCTGAGAAGCCCGCAGTATAAAGGGCGAAATGAAACATGGGTCATAGGAAACTGGGAGGCATGGAAAAGGGGACGCAGAAGTGCCGTGTAGCAGCTCAGCCCGAGGAGCGTGAGCATTCTGCAGTGCAGACAGGCACCGATAAGATTGGACCATAGGATTCCTCCCCATCTGGCCAGTTACTGGAGTGGGAATAGCGCGAAGTCCAAATAGCTCATAGCTCAGCATAGCTCAGCAGATTAAAGCACTTACAAGCAGGCACAGGGGCCTGGGGTTCAGTGCCAGGGCCTGCTGTGCCGGCCCTGCCCCCTGTCCCTCCCCCCGAGGCGCGCTGAGACTGCAATTGAGACTGGGCATGGTGGCATGCGCCTGTAATCCCAGCTCTTGAGAGACTGTAAACAGGCGGATCACTAGAAGTCCGAACTAGTAGTGAGACTCTGAACACCTGTAGACCCTTCCCTAAAATATAGAAAGAGAAGAAGAGAAAACAAAGTTCGAGAGGTGCTAATGATGCTAGGGAACCGGTTATGTTCGCAAAATGCCCAAGTTATTGAACAGTCCAAAGACAGTTTTCACCTAGTTTCGCATTGCACAGCTGATGGAAGTGAATCCCAGTTTCACAAAGAGGAGCAATGCAGCAGTGGCAAATGGTAGGCTTTACTGCCTGACGGAAGGTGCTTAGTTAGCACTGTTGGCTTGATCCAAGTGTCTAGCTGTATTATTTAGTGCAGGAACCATGAAAAGCACTGTTAATTAAAAAAAATAGGTAGGTCACAACTTTAAAAAATAGAAAGGTTGGTATTTTCAGCGTCAATGTTATTTTTAATAAAATGTATAAACCACCTTTAGTAACTTGCTGTTGTCCTTAAGTAGGAGCACTGACCCACCCCACATCCCCCCCATTCCGGTCTGGACTCAGCGGATTACCTAACAAGTCTTTCCTCCCGCTTTCCCTTGCCTGTATACCCTAAGCCGACTGCCCTTGAAAAGAATCTAATGCATATGATAGCCTCTTATCCCATCTCTCTAATTTTAAAACAATTAAAAGGTCTTTGATAAGCATACTCCAAAAGCCTCTAATGTGTTTTTTTTTTTTTTTTTTTTTTTCCTAGTAGATTAAAGAACAGAAAATCGTTGTGGATGAACTTTCTAACTTGAAGAAGAATAGAGTAAGTTATTGCTGGAGTTCTCAACAGTACATGTGAGATTTTGTTAACTTATGTGACCTATTTATTAAAGTTATAAGAATTATATTTATATTGAAATGTGTAAGGGTTCAGCCCCTTTCTAAATTGTAGCCATGGAGGCTGTGGAGATAGCTCAGCTGTTTCAGTGCCTGCCTAGGCAAGTGCATTGTACCACATGCTATGCTGGCCCCAGGCTCACCAAGGGAGCCATCGAAACCACTGAGGAAGTTCAAACAGGAGGACCTCTGGGAGTCCAAGCTGTGTAGTGAGACCCGGTACCAAATACAGACAATTTTAAAAAAAAGAATTGCAGCCATGAGGTTCCTTAGTTTGCTTGTTTGCCTGCCTGCCTGCCTGTCTTTCTTTACTTTCCTCTTTTTCTTTCTTAATGCTTATATAAGTAGATCTCATATTTGGAAATGTGTTTTCCCTACCAGATACTATTTACTTTATCTTTCTAAGAACAAAGAATACTAATTGTACTTCAGTATCTTGGCACTATAATCATCAGTGATATAACTTTGTACCTGAATTTGATTTTTTTGAAATAAGTGAACTTTACATTGAAAAGAGAAGAACCTTACTCCTTCAAATGAAGGTAGATAATTGTCATCAAAGAATAAATCACTACCCTTTCTTCATTAAGTTTTAGATAAACCTTCAAACTGCCTACCATGGTTTTATAACCATTTCCATCAGTTTATTCATAAAGCACAAGCTTTGAGCAATTTAAAACATTTTAAAGATTATTTGGTAACTGACAGGTTAGACATTCTGATATTGTCACTTGTGGGATACTCAAAGTATGGCAAAATACAGACTTTCTGGAACACTAATTGGCAGAATGTATCAGAGCCTTAAAACTGACGCTGAGCCAGCAATTCTGTAAGGTGCATGATGAGGGTCTATAAAATTCATTTGCAGAGACCCTCATCACAACGCTGGTTTATAGCAGTGAAGAGCTGGTGACACTTTAAATGTCTATTATTTGAGAACTGACCAGGAAACTACTGTGTACACCTGCTTAGCCACTCGGGGTGCAGAAAAATAACTAAGCAACTGCCTGACAAGTGCCAGATCGTAAGTTTCATCCCTGGTACCACAAGAAAGAAAGGAAGGAAGAAAGAAAGAACGAAATGATAAAAGTATTCTCAATATGTTGTTCAGTTATAAAAATAAGGGCTGGGGAGATAGCTCTGGTACAAGTGCCTGCCTGGCAAGTATAATGTTGTGAGTTCGAACCCCGGTCCTGCAAAAAAAAAAAAAAAAAAAAAAAAAAGATTCAAGTTTTTTCTGCAACCCACTAGAGTCTTCCCTTCTGTTCACCTCTTGGACAGAAGCTTTCTTTCCCAATAAAATTTCTATTCTAAACCTCAAAAATTAATTAAATAAAAATAAGTTACACTATAAGAACCTAAAAAGGTAAGTAGAATCTGAATGGCACAATGGATAAAGACTCTGTACAAAGGGAAGGAACAATTGGGATGAGGTAAAGGACAAAAGGGGAAAAGATATATTTATGTATACAGTATACCTTGGATAACTGTACAGCTGATTTCTGCTGGCCTGTTAAAAGTAGTTAATGCTTAATTTTTTTTTTCTTCTCCTTTTTAATTTCTAATACTTTTTTTTTTTAACCAATTTTACATGCTTATACCTGGTAAATCTGGACAAGTAACTTGAAGACTAATCAATATGGTAGGATCCTTTTTTGTCAAAAGAAAAAATGATACAAAGGGAAACAAAAGAGTTGTAACAGCGTGACTAGCAGCAATTTGGGGTGATAGGATGATAGGTGACCTTTGTCATTTTATATATATATGTACATATGTATATTTGCTAAAGTATTGTTGTTAACATACACTTCTGAAGTTGAAGAATTTGACATCTGCTACTTTTTTGATCACATCTTGATACTTGCCTAAATTATGTTTTACAGAAAGTATATAGGCAGCAACAGAACAGCAACATATTCTTTCTTGCAGACCGAACAGAAATGCTCTCTGAAAGCAAAAGTAAGTTTTTTTTTTTTTTTTTTTTTTTTTGGGGGGTGGTGCTTGTTTTAGTGTTTTTTGTGGAAAGCCTCAAAAAGTCATTCCCATACTTTCTGTGGAAATTTGTAGTACCTCTGTTAAACTGCCTATTTCTGAATGTTTAAATATATGTCTAAAGATTAATAGTGGTTTTCGTTGGCCTTCCAAAGATAAATCTATAGGGAAAAAAACCTGTGTTAAAATCACTAGTTATTAGCATGTGCTTAAGAATGACAGCTGTTAGTATTTTCTACCTTTGTGGCATTGAGTGAAATACTCCAAGGTCAAGGCCATCAGGATTTATGTAAGAGGGTATACATCCAGTGCTGAGCCAAGTACTTGGATCAGAATAAGCACTCAATAAACAGAAACCATTTTTCTAACAGGTCACCATTCTTTGTTAATAGCCAATTGTGAACTATTTCCAGCACTAACACTGGATGAACTCATACAGTTTGTTCTTTGTAGATAACTGGTGTTATCCTTTGGCTTTATAGGTAGAAGTCCAGGTATTTGTAATTTACTTAACATTTTTTCTTTTTCTCTCCCACAGACGTCTTAGATGAACTGAAAAAAGAATATCAAGAAATAGAAAACTTAGAGAAGACCAAAATCAAGAAATAGTTCCCCTAGTGCTGGGCATGGTAGCATAAGCCTGTGATCCTAGCACTTGGGAGGCAGGAAGATTGTTGTGAGTTTGAGACCAGCCTGAGTTACAGAGTGGCTCAAGGCCAGCCTGAGCTGCATAGCAAGATTCTATCTCAAAAAGACAAAAAGAAGAGAAAAGAGTCACCTTGATTTCATAGAACAATGTGTGGCATTTGCTGTTCTATAAGCTTATCTATAGAGCATTTCAAGAAAGACTTAAAAGAAGATTTACTGTATAATCTGAAACGGCGGGGACCTGACAGTGATAAACAGCTGTTAAAATCTGCTGCCAACTACCAGTGTTTATTTTCTGGTCACGTCCTTCACTTGAGAGGTGTTTTGACCACCCAGCCTGTGGAAGATGAAAGAGGCAATGTGTTCTTATGGAATGGAGAAGTCTTTGGTGGAGTAAAGGTTGAAACTGAAGAGAGTGATACTCAAATTATGTTTAACCATCTTTCCTCTTGTAAGAGTGAAGCTGATATTTTGTCACTATTCTCAAAAGTAGAGGGACCTTGGTCTTTTATATATTATCAGGCATCTAGTCATCACTTATGGTTTGGGAGGGACTTTTTTGGTCGCCGCAGCCTGCTTTGGCAGTTTAGTGATTTGGACAGGAGTTTCTGCATCTCTTCTGTCAGTGCCCAGATATCTGGAGGGTCTAAGCCTTGGCAGGAAGTTCCAGCAGCTGGGATTTTTAGAGCTGATCTAAAATATGCAGCCAGTTCCAAATGTGTGGTTTTAAACTTTTACCCTTGGAAACATATCTCTGAGGAGAATGCTACTGAAGAATGTGCTACTGCCCTGACTCAAATTTCAGACTTACCATCTTTTGTATCGGTGGTGATGAATGAGGCCAAACTGTGTCTTATGAAACCTGTTGTTCCTTTAAATAAGATGTCATGCCAAGCACCACCAGAAACTCGCTGCAAAAAAATAGCCAGTGTCCCACCTACAAGAGAGACACTTCAGGTTTTCCTTACAGATGAACACCTGAGAAGAGTAGTCCACCAGTTCATTGACATCTTGAGTGTTGCAGTCAAGAGACGTGTCTTGCATTTACTGAGGGAGAGAAACCTGCCACCAGGTGGAGTTCTGAAAATGTGTGATAGGAAAGCAAATGTCGCAATCCTGTTTTCTGGAGGTATTGACTCCATGGTGATTGCAGCCCTCGCTGATCGGCATGTCCCCTTAGATGAGCCAATTGATCTTCTTAATGTGGCTTTCGTGGTGAGAGAAAAGTCCATGCCGGCTCACCTTAATAATAGACGGAAGCAGCAAGATCACTGTGAAACGCCTTCTGAGGAATTCTCTCCACATACTGGTGTTCTCGATGGTGATAGTCTTGAAGATAAAGTCCCAGATCGAATCACAGGAAGAGCTGGACTAAAGGAACTGCAAACTATTAATCCATCTCGAATTTGGAATTTTGTTGAAATCAATGTTTCTCTGGAAGAACTGCAAAAACTAAGAAGAACACAAATTTGTCACTTAGTTCAGCCCTTGGACACAGTGTTGGATGATAGTATTGGCTGTGCAGTCTGGTTTGCTTCTAGAGGGATTGGTTGCTTAGCAGCTCCAGAGGGGACAAGATCATATCAGAGCACTGCAAAGGTATGACCTTGGGCTTCTGCTCAGAAAAACTTGAGAGACTTCATTTTGGCTTAACACCTATTAGCATTTAAATTCCAAGAGTATTGCGTATTTTATTTGCATTTAATTTAAAAAGATAATGTATATGCTTTATTAAAAATAGGCATAATTTACTATTTTCTGATCTTAAGGTGTTTCTCCAAAACCTTAGAGCCTAATTTTTTTAGCTTTTATATATAGGAGGTCATTGGTTTGTTTGTTTGTTTGTTTGAGAGTCTATAGGAAAACTTTATTTACAATTCCTTTTTTATAATTTTTATTTCAAAGAGTGAAAATAGCAGAAACAAAGATAGAAAAATACAGTAACAAGTACAGGTACATATAGTACAGACTTTCAAAAGAAAAATTTAGCAATGGTTGCATTATATATTTTCATCATCAAATCAGTATAGATCAACAGACATAGGTATGCAAGACTGATCAAACAATTAAACATTAACACTTTCAATAGACATTAATTTTTAGGAGGTCATGTTTCTATGTGGATTTCTTTAAACTTTCTAGGTCATCCTCACAGGCATTGGTTCAGATGAACAGCTTGCGGGTTATTCACGTCATCGTGTCCGCTTTCAGACACTGGGACTGGAAGCCTTGAATGAGGAAATAGCAATGGAGCTGGGTCGCATTTCTTCTAGAAATCTTGGTCGTGATGACAGGGTTATTGGTGACCATGGAAAGGAAGCAAGGTAATTCTCATTAATTAAATGTTTTCTAAGATATTTTAGTAAGACCAGTAGGCTATCAAAGGCCTATCCATGTAAGCTCCTTTTCTTTGGAGTCTGGTCCTATGAATAAGTGGGACAGCAGTAATCTTGGGCTATAAGATGAGAAACATGGAAGCATTGGTAGGAGAAGCTAGAGGAGCAACTGTTTCCTAAAACTCGTTGTCCAGGAAGTGTCTTTTTAGGTAGGTCTCCATGTGGTAGAATGGTGTGACTATGATGCAGAAGACTATAAAACTGTGTTAAGAAACCAAGAAAAGGTATTTACAGGGTATGGTTTGGTGTTAGATATTTACTCTTCTCCCAGTAAGGGTATTGCATGAGCCTAGGCTTTCTCTCGCAGTGTTATAGATAGCATCTCAGGAGTTTGTGCCTTATCTACAACACAGTCCTGGTGGTAGTAAACAAGTACTTCAGTAAAGCTTTTTTACACCTTATGGGTAAAGGTCAGTGTGTGTATAAGAAAGAGAACCTTGCTTGATAATTTGTGAACTTGCTCACTACAAGGATGCAAGCATGCAAGAGCAAGGAGTCCATGTAAACCATGTAGGAATCTCAGTATCAAAACCACTTTCCTCTCTTTCACTGTGACTTTGCTGTTTCCTGTCTTGACTTCAGACTCTTTCTCTTTCACTGGATCATGGTTGTCTTCACCCAGTTCTTACGCATCTATTGGCACTATGCTGTCACAGTTCTCAAGATTTCCTTATAAATAAATATTACCAAATGAAAGAAATTTAGTCCATCGTTCAGTTGTGTCAGGAATTTATTTCCTCTAGTGAAAATGGTTCATTCTAAAGGCCCCACATGAAGGTATTGTTACACTCAGATAAAAATGCTTATGAAAATATTTTAATACAGCTGATTTGAGTGATTAATTTATTATGTATGTCAGCATATATTTAACAGTAATCTACTTGACCAATATTTGTTGTACACTTAGTATTTCATTTTTATAAAATACCCTATACAACAAATTCCTTTACCCTTTTTAATATTTCTACTTGAGCTACAATGAAATACAAGGAAACATTAGTAAAACTTTATTGCATTCTGAGGAACTGGAAGAATAAAGAAAGGGGTTAAAGTCTTACAGACAATAGAGTTCTGAGAGAAAACAGATGCAAAAAGGGCAGGAAGTTGTTTTCAAAACCTTGATATTTTGTTATATCACACCAATTTGTCAGCATTTGAACATTTTGAAGTGTAATTAGAGGGGGACACCCACTCGGGACCCCCTCCTGGCCCCCTCTCCAACAGGAGCTTTCTTTCTCTCAATAAATATGTTCTGCTCATTAAAAAAAAAAAAGTGTAATTAGACAGTTTTGATACCACACATTAGTGCTTTATAAGTCCAAGCGTATAGAGCCCTTCTGTATTTATCTTCTACCCCTAGAGAAAGTTCAAAGGCAAGATACAGACTGGATTCTGTAGTTACCCAAGGTCATACCTAGTTTCACGGCATCCCCAGTGATATATTGTGAAATAATTTGAAATTAGTTCTTGACACCATGGACCTACTGTATTCTTCAATTATATTCTAACATACATAGTCCTATGCTATGGAACATTTTTAATGTAATACATAAAATTATGTAGATGACCACGAACAGGTTGATTTATAGTTTCATATAGTAGTTATTTTATCTGTTTATTTTAGATTTCCATTCCTGGATGAAAACGTTGTCTCCTTCCTAAATTCCCTACCTGTTTGGGAAAAGGCAGACTTGACTCTGCCTCGTGGAATTGGTGAAAAGCTAATTTTGCGTCTTGCCGCTGTGGAACTTGGTCTTACAGCCTCTGCCCTTCTGCCAAAAAGGGCCATGCAGTTTGGATCCAGAATTGCAAAAATGGAAAACAATAAGGAAAAGGCATCTGACAAATGTGGACGGCTCCAAGTCTTCTCCTTAGAAAACCTTCCTTTTGAAAAGGAGACTAAATTATGATATGTTTTCATAGCGCTACAGTATTTACTGGATGCTAGTTACATAAAAATAAAATATTCCTCTCTGCTTAATTGTAGTGGTTTTAAAGCTTCCTGTGGCAAAGCTTCTAAAACTCTTGGAATTTGCTGATGGTAGTGTCTTGTTACTTACAGTGAATGCCTTTGATTACCATTGTAGTGAGGCAGCTTATGGTGGGATTCCCTGGATGGTCTCACGATGGGCCTAGTGACCAGAAAGACTGCGTGTAAGTGGGCTGGAACTTGAGCCCCATGTACATACTTTTGGGGAACAGTTGGGGTGAGCTGGACGTGAATCTCAATGAAGATCTGTTAAAACTTGTACGAATCTCCCAGTTTGCTGGACCCAGAGGTGTCCTAGGAGGGGACCTGCTCAGAGTGTGTGGAAGCTATGCTTCTCACCCCCAGCCTCCTTGCCATAAGCATCTTCTACCCAGCTGTCCTGAGCTGCATCCTTTAAGGTAAACTACTAAATTACTTATAAAACTCAGATTTCTATTACTCAACCCAGCAATGTTATAGAAACCCCATCCCCTACCTGGTTGGTCAGAAGTACCAGAAGTTCCAATTTGAGGTTGGCATTTAAAGTGCAGGAGGCAAAGTCCTTCACTCATGAGGTCTGACACTAACTCCAAGTATGTAATCAGGTGGAATTGAGAGAACACCCAGGTGATATTCAGAGCCAGAATTGTTTGGTGTCAGAAGTGTGTGAGAGTGTAGAGAGACTAAAGGATTTTCCAGACTAATTTCATGGTAGCTGCATCCCAAAGACTCTATTTGCTATTGTTAAGTCATGTTCTGGGACCTTGGTTTACATAGGACTTTGACAAATGGGAACCCTGAAGTTCTGTACTTTTACTTTTTTTTTTTCCATTTCATGTATTTGGTACAGGGTCGCACTACGCAGCTCTGACCTGTAGTGATCCTCCTGTTTTCAGCCTCCCCAGCGCGGGGACTACAGGTGTGCACCACTATGCCTGGACTGGGTCACTGGCTCATCAAATTTTGAGAAGCTAGACCCTTTACTTGAGGCTCACACTCCTGGGTAATACTTAGCAGATCTGTTTAGGCAATGCATTTTCCTACTTAAACACTAGTTTAAACCTTATTCTGTCCAAAAAATCTAACCTTCTGTGCTCCATTCTTAGTTCATGAAGGGCCTGTTACAGGGGGCAAAATCAGAGCAAGAACTCTGATTTTTTTTTTTTTTTTTTTTTTTTTTGAGATTGAGTCTCACCAAGTTGCCCCAGCTAGGCCACTTGAGATCTTCCAGCCTCTCCACCCTCCTGCCTCACTCTCCTGGGGTGCTGGGATTACTGACACATCTCACCATGCCCACTGCCCAAAACTCTTCTTTCAGCAATAAAAATGTATTTCAGTTCTGGAGGCCAATGTCCAACACCGAGGCTGTCTCAGCTCTCTCTTTGGGCTACAGCTTTCCATGTCTCTGGCCCCGTGTTGCTTGCGTGCTCGGGCATACATGAACGTACCCTGGTGTCTCACCCTATCACGTCTTACGCCGTGCCTGGCTGGGCTGGGGTTCCCTACGTGTTTGCCAAGTGGAAGAATGATGGTGAAGGTGGGATTCCAGCTCGGATTCCCACAAAGACTGGTGATTTCCCTGCCACCACTGTTACCTGTTTTAGCAGAATCAGCAGCACCAGCCTAGCCCGAAGCCGAAGCTGCACCGCTTCTAAAAGGGCCTCCAGCTCAGTGGCCCTCAGCTTCACGGGACACGCGGCCCTCTCGCCAGCGCCCTGTCCTCGAGCAGGCCCCCACCCCAGCATCCCGGGGACCAACGACTTAGACCTGCGCCCGCAGTACGCCACGGAAGGGCAGCCAGCGAGAGGCTGCTCCCAGGGGCAACCGTCCCAGGCCTCTGAGGACACTGAGACGCTGCTTCCGTCTCTGGACAAGAAAACCACCATTTCAAAGTAGGCTTCTCCCTCTCCTAGTCCTTCCCCAAGTAGGTGGCGGACGCGAGCTGGTGTGATCATGGATGTTGGGCTTGTGACAGACCTGGTTCTGATCACGCAAGGTGTGAAATCTGATACCACCCTGTAATTCCGTTTGCATCCGCGAAGTGGGCGGAAATAAGGCAATAAGGTCCGCCCACTGGATGGGGCTCCCCAGGGTACAGGAGCTGCAGATCTGGTCGCTCATGAGCCGACAGAATCATACACTGCTGGGTGGGATCCAGGAAGACGAATTTCCACAAGCGCCAGGCGATTTTAATGTAGGCTAAAATATGAGAACCAAAAAATAAAATAAAATTTGAAAACAACTGTTACCATGGAGATCGATCACATGAAATAAGCAAAAATGCTATGTGAAAGGTGCCTGACAAATGGTAGATGCTCAATGAATGACAATATGATATTACTCCAGGAACATATAAGTACTTAGTTACATAAAAACCAAGGTTAGACTACAAATAGAGATCAGTGGTAGAGCACTCAGCACACCTGCGCTCCGAGGGGTGCACCTCAGCATCACCAAACGCCAAAAAAAAGGAAAGAGGGAAAAAAGTTAAACAGGTATTTCCTGTCTGCCCTTTAAGCAGGTCTTTGTGTTTTATTTTTTTAATTTTGCAGAGATGTGCACCCAGAAATCCTCTCCGATGATAATACTGTAGGTCAACAGCAGTTGCTTCTCATGTATGAGCAGTGTTTTTCAACATGCAGTCACCTGTTACTTAACGGTAGGGGTCAACAATAGTTCTCACATTCTGAGAAACACACCAGGTTATTTCATTGTATCGCCATCACAGAATGTACAAACTGAGATGCTATTGATGGCTAGGCAGCATACTCTTGGGGCAGGATCACCAATGCAGCCTGCTGCTTACAGAAATATTGTGATGCAGCATAGAATTGCTGTTAGCTGTGTTTGTCTCTCTGAAAAGCAGAGTATGACTAACCTTATGGGATTTTAAATATTTTAATTCATAGTTCAGCTTCTGCGGCTAGTTTAAAATTGAAAAAAATGTAATGCTCAGTTGACCTTAGGAAAAGATAACCTTCAGTAAAGACAAATAGATTTATTTCTAAACACAGATTTGTGACCCCATTAATTTTTATTTTACCCATTGCAGAAACTTCAAAAAGGATGCACTAGATTTAATTGAAAATGTTAAGACTGCCCAAAAAAGGATTACCTAGAGTCGATCAAGCCCAAGATGAAGAAACCTACCTTGAAAATTTGGCGGTACAGAGAAATGCTTCTGCTTTTTTTGAAAATTATGATTGTAGTGAAATACAAGAGTTACTAACAGCAGCACTAGCCAGCTGGTTGTCTACAAAAGAGGATGGTCGGTCTCAGCTGGAATTCCCCAGCGGGATTATGAGCCAAATGAACAATGTTGGTTTCTCCACTGCAATCCTACTGATGCCTGTTGACCCCTCCGCCCTCTTAGACTATAGAGAAGTCCATCAGATCATAAGGGAGTTGGCTGTTGGAATTTATTGCTTAAATCAAATTCCTTCAATCAGTTTAGAAGCTAATTATGACCAGAGTTCTTCTTGTCAATTGCCTCCAGCTTATTTTGATACCAGAATTGGGCAAATTCTGATCCATGTTGACTACATGCTGAAAGCACTCTGGCATGGAATATACATGCCCAAAGAGAAACGAACCAGGTTCTCTGAAATGTGGCGTACCATCTTGGACATTGATCCAGACGGGAAGCCACAAACCAATAGAGATATTTTTGCAGAGTTTAATTCAGCAGGTAAGAGAGTTTTGCACTTTTTATTAGAAGCCATTTTAATTTTAATAGTAATTTATCTGTGCTTTGGGTGCTGCAGCCATCTTTTTTTTTGTTGTTTTTTTAAAGAATTTTTTTTCTTGTTTCAGAACTTTTGTTTGTTTGTTTATTTATTTATTTTTATGGCAGGCTCAGCCTGCCCTGAGGGCAGTACTGGCACAGCATGTGGTGCTGGGGATCGAACCAAGGTCCCTGCAGCTGCCTAAGCTTTCCTAAACAGGCATTTTAGACCACTGAGCCATCCTGCTGGGCCCCAGCCATCTTTCTTGATAAGAAAAAGTTGTAACTTTAGCCATCACTTGCACTAAAAGGTGGTATTCTTTAAACTTCAAGAAATTTTAGTGAGGGGTCAGTGAGATGGCTCAGTCAGTCTAAAGTGCCTGCTTAGGAAAGCTTGGGAAAACTCAGGGACCACAGTTCGATCCCTGGCACCACATGCTGCTCCAGCCCCACCCCCAGGGCAGGCTGAGTGGTCCATAATAAAAAAAAAAAATTTAAAAAAAAAAGGGAAAGAAAGAAATTTTGGTGATACTTTTAAAAAATACCACCAAGAGCCAGGAATGATGGTGCACACCTGAAAGCTCAGCACTTGGGAAACTGAGGCAGGAGGACTGGAGTTCTAGGCCTGCTTGGGCTTGGGCTACATAAGGGAGGTGAAGGCCAGCCTGCACTGCATAGTGAGACACTGTCTCAGAACAGACAAAGAAATCCATGAAAAATTGTACATCATGCATCTTGTCTCTTTCATTTTAATCTCCAAACAAAAAAACAAATGTTAGAAGAATCCATCTTAAGAATGAACATACCAGGGCCTGTGAGATGGCTCAGTGATCTAAAGTACCTGCTTAGGCAAACTTTGGCAACCGCAGAGACCACGGTCCGATCCCTGGCACCACATGCTGTGCCAGCTCCACCCCCAGGGCAGGCTGTTCAGGCCATAACATAAAATAAATAATAAAAAATAAAGTTTAAAGGAGAAAGAATGAACATGCCTTAGCAATCTAGGTCTCAGTATTTTAGTAGCTTTGGATTTCATGATCATGTATTCTTAGTTGATCTAATTTTGAATATCTTCCTTCATCAGGCTACACTTCTCTATAGCTTGAATGGGCTGGCCAGTTAGTTCAGGGGACTAAAGCAGCTGCTTAGGCTGAGTGCAGGAATGGGGTCTGATCCCCAGCACCACAAGCCAGTCCAGCCCCGCCCCCAGGGTATGCTGAGACAGCCACTGAGACTGCGTGTGGTTGTGCATGCCTGTATTCCCAGCACTTGAGAGGCTGAAAACAGGGGTCACTTTAAGTCCGATCTGTATAGGGAGACCCTGTAGACCCTGTAGATCCTGTACTAAATACATTTAAAAAAAAGAAAGATACTCTATAACTTGAATGTATAGATAATAGCTGCCACTAAATCTGGTGCATCCACTGCAGTTTATGCAGTTTAAAAACAATCCCATGTTACTTTGCAGCAGGCCAAGTAGAGTGAGGAGTGAAACAGGAAATGTGTACTCCCGCCGTGCACTGTGGCCAGCTGCTTTCATTATCAAATGTACCTAATCACTTCCTAACTTGATTTCCAGACTTTCTGGGCATAGACTTCAAATGAATCAATTGATTTTTGTAGATCGATGTTAGAATTTTCCAGTACTTTGGAGAGAGCAAGCTGATAGAATTTATTACATCTGAAACTGGAAAATGACGACAGCTCATCTCATCCTTCAAGAATAAGTTGATATCCAGAGTGTCCGTTTTGGCTTTTCTAGGGAGGAAGCTATTGATTTGTGTAGTGCCAACAGGCTGCCTATTTTTGTTTGATATTAAAAAGTAAAATAGTTTCAATCTTCAGTTCATTCTTATGCATTATCTTAATATGGAAAGTTTTTTGCATAAACTCACTGAGGCAGAAAAGATTATTCTCCCCTAAGTAGACAGATTTCCCTTGGCCAGACAGAGCTGATAACTGAGGCCTTTAAAAGGTAAATCATGAATTATCTTTTCAGATAATTTTCTCCCCAGTTACCTTTCAATTGAATTGAACAGGTAATTGGGGAGAAAATTATCTGAAAAGAAAAATTTGAGTTTGTCAGTATAGATCTGTTTATTAGAGAAAATACTTTAAAATGCAACTTTGTTGTTTCTTAGTTTCTCAATAAAACAAAAAATTACAATCATTAGAACTCTTAATGCAATTAATATGGCAAGCTCATTTCATGGGGTTGTTAGCTGACCTCTTCCTCCCTGTCATTGACAGCTAAATCAAACATCACGCATCTGCATATTTATAAAGAACTCCAGCTAGATTTATTCATTTTATAAATGTTAGTTGAATTTTTATTTCTTGCTGAAACACAAAAATTGGCAAGAACATGTAATCAAATACTTGATTCCATGAAATCAAATACAAATTCCATGAAAATAGAGCCCTCACCTGCCTTGATTATCACTGGAAGTTTAATGCTTAAACTGACAAAGTATTTGGACATGCGCAAAAATGTGTTACGTTGCACTAAATGCATGGAGTTGAACCAGCAAATCACAACATGAGGAAAGAGTACCTTACATGTTTAGTTGGTTTCTCCATTCCCAGTGGGTGAAGTTGGAGGATAAAACTAGCTTCAGTGTTCCAGTGTTCCAGTGGACTCAGTGGTTGTTAACGAGAGGACAGCCCTTCAGCCAGGGTGCCACTGTACTTTCACATTAGAGGGCATCACAACAGAAAAGAGAAACTAAATTTTCCTGTAGGTCCACCTCATGGCCTTGAATATTCCCAGGTGCAATATCTCCAAGGTATCTAGGTACAACAGCTACAATGGGTGTTCATCCCCAACCCCACCTCCAGTAGGACACACCACTGAACATCTCCATGGGGCCCTTCTGAAGGTGTTAGGATCTGAAATACGGAGATATTTATTTGGTACCTGTGCTATTGACTGTTTCTGTGCTGGCCTGCTATGAAATTCAAATGTTTGAGAATAATATTTGATGACAGGAAAGCAGTCTAACTCACCTGCTGTGGCCTGAGTTTCCAGAGGTGTTGCTCAGATAACACAATGCATATGCTTCCCAGCCTCAGTTAACTTACAAGAGTTCAGTCTCTTGAAGATGATGCCTCCATATCACAGGACAGCTTAGATAGCTCGTAGCTTCCATTTTTATGCCAGTTGTTCAACTTTTGAGAGAAGGTTCTAAGTTTAATAGATAGAAGGAAGGAAAAAAATTCCTGCCCAGGAGAGCACTGCTCTTGTGGCATTGGTAAAATTGGCACTAGTGTCATCTGGGTGGTTGTATCATTGTAATTGGTTTACCAGTTAATTATATGTGTCTGGTTTCCCATGAAGGTTATGCTAGTAGGCATCAAAAAGGGAAATATACTTTCTATCACAGGAAAAGGCTAAGCCAGGCATGGTGGCTCTTGCTTATAATCCCAGCACTTGGGAGACTGAGGTGGTATTGTTGCAAATTTGAGACCAGCCTGGACTACAGTCTGAACTTCCTAGTGAGAAGTTCAAGACCTTCTCTCAAAAAGAAAAAAAAAAAAAAAAAAAAAAGGAAAATTCCCTGATTAAGGAAATATCACACTTTCCTGTTGCTCTTCTATATTTTTCTTGATAAAAGATGGGACTTAGATTATTATGTTACTGTGATTTTATGTTTCTTTCTGTAAGCAAGACTAGCTCTTAGAGGAATTAGTAGAAGAAAGCTATTTTTAGGGGCTGGGGAGATAGGTTTGTAGCACAAGTGCCTGCCTGGCAAGTGCAAGGTCATGAGTTCAAACCCCAGTACCACAAAAAAAAAAAAAACCTATTTTTTAAGTCCACTGTTTTTTTGTTTAACTTTATTTATTTATGTGATGGCTGGCTTAGCCTGGAGGTGGGACTGGCATAACATAGGATGCCAGGGATTGAACTGTGATCCCTGCGGTTGCCTAAGCTCAGCTAAGCAAGCACTTTAGACTGCTGAACTATCTTACTGGCCCCTCCAATGGTTTTTATCTTCTCTGTTTAGTGACCTATTCCTTCATCTGCTTTTCATCTTGTATTTTTATTATAGCTCATTGTTTTTACTTGAGCCAAGCTGGATTATTCTGTTACATCTCTTATTTCTACAGTAAGCCTAGCAGGATTTCAAGATGAAAGTCTGCTCAGTCTGGGGTATTTTCTGGGAGGGAGTCAAGCATGGAGCTTTCACTGTCTAAAACTTTTGTCTTTTCCTGTGAAGGGTTGATCGATATTACACAGGATCCAGACTTCAGTGGAATCTATGATCAAGACCTGAATGAAGATCCAACTTATGATCCTAACAGCCCTGAAGAACAGGCTGTGTTTATGAAATACGCTGAAAATATTCTGCTAAAATTGACATTTAGCACCACACAGGTTCAGCAGTGTGAAAATGTCTTTATATTTGAGGCAGCCTATTGGTTTACCAATGCTATAAAATATACTCAGGCTTATCTTGATATTTGTACCTATCAGAGACTACAGCAAAGATTATATCTTCAAAAAAAGATTATTCAAAAACACTTTGAGAAGAAAAAAGAAATCAGAAGAGGGTTAAGCTACCTAAAGTTAATATGTTTTCTGGTTCCATTTTTACTAAGTTTGAAAAAGAAGATGAAAGTTCCATACCTAAACACCCTGCTACCGCCTTTTTCAGGTAGGGTATCACCAAAATCAAATATAAAATAATATATGTATATAATAAATGCATATCTAAAGCCAGTTTGTTCTAGTATCAACTTCAGGTTGATAATGACAACAAATTTAATGTTTCCATTGTAATTAAAATATTTGACATATCTACATAGAATTTTGTATATATTTATGCTAATTATAAAAATTACTAAAAGACTTAAATTCTAAACAAATATTGCACGTGTTCATCTAAATTAGTCTGTAAATTCAGTACACTTCTATTTAAAATCCATACTGTATTTCTCCTTAAAGTTTATGAATTGAATGGTTTTGCATTTCTTAAAAACAGATTGAAACATATTAGAACCATAGTAATCAAGGCTGGCAAAATTGCTCAGTGGACTAAAGCGGCCTACTTAGGCAAGCTTAGGCAAGCCCAGGGACTGTGGTTTGATCCCTTGCACCACAAATGGCCCCAGCCCATCCTCCAGGGCAGGCTAATCCAGCCAGAGTCCAGATGTGGTGGCGCATGCCTGTAATCCCAGCACTGGGGACGCTGAAAGCTGAAGGATCACATGAGTCCGAGGTGTGTAGTGAGACCCTACAACAACCGAGTACATAAGAAAAAACCTCTAGTAATTAAATGAAGGAATATTGGCATTTGAATAAACAAATGGAACAACATGTGAATCAAGAGCTATTTTTATGGGGCAAGCATTTGCTCTTACAGAACTTGCTAGGACTTTACTGCAGACACTTCATCTACCCAGATCAGTGCACAGTTTATCCTTTCACTTGAGTTCAAGCAGATAGGCTTCTTCTAGTAAGATTTATGCAGATAGCAAATTTGGTAGAAATTTTGCAAATCATTTAGTAAAATTTTGTAGCATAATAATTCTGATATAATAATTAGCTGTTATCTGTAAATTATTTTAATATGAAATTGGGACACTGTCCCATGGGTATAAGTGTGTATATGTGTGTGTGTGTGTGTTTGTGTGTGTATAAAACTCAAACTCAAGCAGCTGTGTAAATGGCATGTTAGCTGTATTTGTAAAGTTTTCTTACATAAGCTGTTGAAAGCAAACAGAACTAAATATACAGTTAATTCTATTTGGCCAGATTAGGATATGATATCATTCTCTGTACTTTCAGGTACCATTTATATTTCTCAATGTACATTATAGGCCTTATACAATTAAAGCATCTATTAACCAGTCAAAACATTGAACAAACTTAATCCTCACAGGCTTTTACAAAAGTACTTTTAAAAATATGTTTTATGCGTGGTTTGTTACATTTCAGAAATATGAGCCTATTTTTTTCATATAGGAAAATAGTTACCTATTTCTTTATAGTGTAACTTTTTTTAAGTTCTCACTATGCAGTTTGGACTTATAATGATGCTCCTGTTTTCAGTCTCCCCAGCTCTGAGATTACAGGCATGCATGATCACACCCAGTCTCAGTGGCTGGCTTAGCTTGCCCTGGGATGTATAGTGTGTCTTTTTACCTAAGCTAACTCAGAATTTTGTTTGTTTAACCAAAGGTTTTCTAAGATACAAAATTTGAAATCTTTTCTGATCATTGAAAGTAAGATACTAGAATCTTGAGCACATTTATAGGAGTCAGTAGGTAGAACAATGTTTTGACTATACTTTTACAGTCTCTGTACAGTGAAACACTACAGAAAATGCCAAAGGTGTTTGATATAAACAATTTTTTTTGTGTGTGGTATTGGAGTTAGAACTTATGACCTTGCCCCTGCCTGGCCTGCTCTTGTGCCACGGAGCTATCTCCCCAGCCCCGATATAAACAATTTTATTATTCAAAATGTCATATATATATATATATATATATATATATATATATTTAGAACATAAACATTTTTATGTAAGTAATAAGATCATACTTTCGTGTGGAATTTTTTTATTTTGTGTACATGACTGAGCATTTAGATCTCTAAAATATAGTTATTTATATTCATTCATTTTTTAAATAAAAGTTTGTTTTCATTTTGGGAGATGACAAGGTCAAGACAGAGCGAGAGCTGCCTCCATTTATTTATGGACGAGATTTTAAATGCCAGAACTTTCATTACAAGGAGAATCAATATTTTCATGTTCATGGAGGAATTGAATTTGACATCACAACCCCTTCAATTGAGAATGCTTCGGACGATTTTAAGGTTTCAATTATTATTGTTCCTGAGATGGTTCATTGTTTTGTAATGCTTTGTCTCCTATTTTCCAACCAGAAAGTGCTTCTGTTGGTACAGGTGCTTTGTAGATGTCCAGAGAATTGTCCTCAGGACTCTTAAGTTGTTCATACATTACTTTATCAAATGAATTAGAAGCAACTCTACCTAAGGAACTGTGGTGGTGTCAGAGATAAAATGATGGATAAGTTGGTAATGCACCTCATTTACACAGAATTTCCAGACTTCTAATACACTGTGTTTCTCCCAGAACAGTTAATCAAAAGGTGTGGTAGAAAATACTGAATGCTTTCTAGGAATAATCTTGCACTCTCTTCAAAAACTGGCTCTAGAAAAGAGGCCCTTTACAGTTTCACAACAACAATCCCTCATCTGGAATTTCCTTTAAACATTATGCATTCAACTGTCATTGCTTTTCTGTCTTAACTACTTTACCTTCCTTTGTGATTTTTCTTTATTTTCAAAGTAGAATATAGGGCCAGCAAGATAGCTCAGTAGGCAAGGGCCTGCTTAGGCAAGCACAGGGATAAGGGTTTGATCTCTGCACCACATGCCAAGCAGCCCCTTGGGCATGCTGAGCCGGCCAGGTGGCTCATGCCTGTAATCCAGCAATGGGAGGCTGAGACAGGAGGATCACCGTGAGCCCAAGCTGCATAGTGAGACCCTGTACCAAATAAATTTTTTAAAAAGTAAAGTAATTGGGGCCAGAGAAATAGCTCAGTAGAATAGGCACTTGCCTGGCAAGTATGAGAGCCTGAGTTTAATCCGGGCTTCCACAAAAAAATAAAATAAAATAAAATAAAAAGGCTATTAAATGAAAGTAAGAGAATAGGGAAAATGCCATAGGTTCGACCAGATACAGTTTTACATATACTTAGATTACTAAATGTCTGTGTAAAAATGTATAACTGCTTTTATCACATTGTATAGGGATTTATTAGAATATCAATGATTGATGGAAAATACTGACTCTAAGTTAAGTGTAAGATGTTTGACATTCAGAAACACAGTGATGTTAAGCTCAAGTACCTATGCTATAGAGTAATACTAGTGTGAAGCTTCTCTGCTGGAGGGTTAAGAATGTAAGTTTGTAGACCAAAAATTAGAGAAAAAGAAGGGCTACAAGGATTGCCAATATTTTGGCACTAGCCCTTCAAGGTCAGTGAGGACTCAGGACATAAAGAAAACCTGTGCTGTAACATCCTATAACTCAGTGGTTTCCCAAATTTTCTGTTCAAAGAGATTATGGGACCACAGAAGAAAGGGATAGATGATGTATAGTGTGCCTAAGGAGAATCACCTAGAGAGAAAACATTCTCTCAGGCTTACACAGAGAGCAAACTGGTCAAGCAATGGCCGTGACTCATCCAGACAGTTGACACTGACAACAGTTCTGCAAAGCACTGTACATGGTTTCAAAGTAAATCCTGAGGGGATTTGACTGACCTTGGGAGATACAAAAGTTACATGTTTTGTTATACAGGTCTTGCTTTAACTTGCCCTTAACCACCCAGCAGAAAAGTTTAACCACAAGGCATAAAATGTAAAGCTAGATTAGTATGCTGAGCTGTATAAGGCTTAAATCAACAGCTTGTGATATTACCAGTTCTGCTAATAAGCCATTGTGAATATGGAGTACTAGACCTATGTATACAACTACTTTCTCTTAATTCAATGAGAAGAAATTTTTTATACCAACATTGATTAGAAAAACTATCACGTCTGCACCCTGTGCTCTGCATAACTACTACGAGGACAACAATATGCATTGTGTCAATTATTGGGAATGTACTACTATCACGTTTTTGAAAATGTCACATTGTTATTTCTTATTAAAGGAAAAAAAAGAGAAGCCTTAGAAATATTTAGATTTGTACAGAGATTGTTTAGTAACATAATTAATATTTTAGAACAATTTAGAAAGAATACGAGAGTGTGCTGCTAATACATTTACAGAAGATTATGGATACAAAGACTATTACTCAATACCAGTTATGGAATTTTGTGGAAAAAGGTAAGGAACTTTTGGCAATTATTCATACTAGCCACATATTATAGAGAACTTGGAGCAAGAACAGGTCAAAATGCAACAGTTGAACCCTTTGTGTGGAGGTCCTACAAGCTACTTAAAACCCTAGCATGGAGAGAGTAGGAAAATAATTAGGCCTGATAAATGGCGTACTCACTCGACAAAGTGCGTATTAAGTGCTGGAGTTACTACTTCATGCACCTCATACTTTTTGTATATCAATCCTTAGAGCTTAGTTACTTCTTACAATACAGTAGTTGAATACTAATGGGGATAGAGATTAAATCTTGAGGCAACTAAAGCAGCAGACCCAGCACTCCCCACTTGATTTCCATAAGGACCCTGATTTTAAATCTTCTTCCAGGTCTTGTGGTACCTTTTTTTTTTTTTTTTTTTTTTTTTAAAGTAGTGCCTTTCCTCCAAGCAGTATTTCTAGCATCTTTTGTATGTTATATTCTTGGATTTTCACATCTTAAACACTGACTTTTGGAAATAAGGACTGTGGAGAGAAATATTTGGATTAGAGGTAGATATTTTAAAATACATAACAAGGTTTGTTTATAAGGTTTGTTTACTTGTTTTGAAGGGATGGAAGAAGTTAAGAGGATAGGACCAAGTCTGCCAAACAGTGACCTTTAGAGAGGGTGAAGAGAGGGAGGGAGAGGAGAGAGAAAGAGCAGAGGAGGCTGGGAAGGAATGACATAGGACAGGACCGTGTAGCATGTAAGGCTGACATGGAAAATTTGAAGAATATGGAGACACATCAAAGAGCTTCCTCTAAATATGGCTATCACTTGATAAGAGACTTCTGGTGAGTTTTGTTTCAAAGGAGGCTGTTAGCTGTGAGTTTAAGGATACAGTGGAGGAAAGTTAGCAAGTTGGGAAGGTAAATATTATTAATTTCCTTCAAAATGCAAGACAATGAGAATAAAGCAAGGCTTAGGGAGTATCACGAGAATGGAGGAAAGGGGGATTTGTCTTTTGAATGCTGCCTGGATGAACACATACTACCAGAGCTGAAGTCGAAGACCACTGGCACCTCTATGAGGCAGGACACAGGGATACAAGAATAGCCCTGCCCCCTCGCCTGGCACTGTACCTGCTAGGTGTGGGTGAGACAGCTCTCACTTTGTGTGGTTGTGGTTTAGTGTTATGGGGAAGGGTCATGGTTAGGAAGAATCCCTCAAAAATAAAAAAAAAAAAATTAAAAAGCCTCCATCAAAGCACTGAGGCCTGTTAGGTTTTTAAAATTGAGGTTGAAGTGAAGATCAAGGAGAGTGTTGTCCTCTGATTAATTTATCACAGTGTTTCCCTAAGACTTTCCTGTATCTAATCCATAGGGTCCACTTTTTCTCCCTTAGCCACTGGGCAAGGAGTGTCCTTAGCTTACAGTAAGGAAACCCTCCTGCCCTTAGTACTTGATAATGGAGCACATTTCTCAGCAGGCCTAGGAAAACTACCAGCCCCCAAAGAGCGAAACAAAGTATCTTAGGAGGACGACAGAATGTGGTATTGACAGAAACCAGGAGCTGCACCTAGGTCTAGGGAACTGAGACTTCCTATGATAGGGGCACCTGCAGCTGAAATGCGGGCCCACGGCTGAAATCTGGGTGGGGGAAGAGTACCATTTTTCTTTACCTGTGATGAGGAGCACCTCCATCCCCAGTCCACACACTATCTCAAATCCAAATCAATTCTCATTCCAGAGGGCCAGAGGCCAGGACTGCTATGAGCTCCCTTCCCTGTAACTCAGGGATCTGATCCTCCTGGATCTAGTGGATTGTGACTTTCTTCAGTCCATAGCTGCAGTGAGTGAAAGGCCAGGAGCCTGGGTCAGACTTGAGGCAAACAACCCTGGAGAAAGAAATTACTGGCATAGCAAGAGGTGTACAAGCAAGAGAAGAAGAACCCAGAACTCACTAAGCCAGAATTTGTACTTCTAGAGACTTCTAAGCAGCACCACAGTTGGGTATGGGACAGACAGAGTCAGTCCAAAGGGACAATATGGAGAAGATACTTTTCATGTAAAGACTTGATTAATTACAGTTGGTAAATATGTCATTAATATATTTACAATTGGGTACAATTTAAAATGCAGTTCTATACTTATTATGGGAAAAAATCAACTTTTTCCAGCATACAAAAACAAAGTAGCAAATCATTTCAAAATTTGAAAAACTTTTCTTTATTTTTTATAGCTACTATGTGATCTATTTTGACCTTGAAATTTTCTATCAGCAACTGCATAAGACACAGTGGTGGGGAGCCATAAATGAAATAATGAACACTTTGAGGGTAAAAAGACTTCCACTGACTGATGCTCAATTACACGAACAATTTAAGAAAAAATTCGGCTTCAAAAAAGCTATGAAATGCAAGGTATTTCAGTGACTATCACATAATTCAATGTAAGAAGTTACATATTATCAATAAATATATGTCTCCAATTCTTAACTCAGGGCTAAATAAGAGGTTAAATAAAATCTTCAGTATGATGTAAAATTCCACATTTTATTAGCTGGAAGCTACACTGCTCTGTATTATGAGCTTTAGGCATAATATGAAACAACTTGTTAATATATTGGATTATGATTAATCTTAATAATGATTAATATTTATTAATTACTTATGTTATCTGCCAGGCACAATTATAAAAAATTCTTTCAAGGTATTAATTATATTATCAATCCTATCATATGAATGAGAAATTCAAGGGAGAGTTAAAATCTGTCCCCAGTAACATAAAGCATGGATGCAGGAGCCTGCTTCAGTCCTAGGAGTGAGTGCAGGTAACAGACCTAAATTCCTGAATCAAATCTGGACATCTGTTTCACAGACCTTGACCTGACTACTCCTAGAACTGAGCAATTAAGTTCCCCACTGTTTAGACTGCTATTTTTTTCAGATACTATTTAATAAATGTTTTAATAATATGTACATTAAACTGTCTATGTAAAGATTGTTGTTGAATTTCAAAAATAGATAACTATTTTTTGTTTTCCTGTAAACCAACCATTTACTTGAGAGAAAGTATAGCAAAAACTGAGATTACACTGAAAGCAGCACACATCTAAAAGAACAGCATAACAGGCATTCCAAGCATATTTTTACCATTACACATTGCTATCCCCAGTGTCAAAACATTTTGGAGGTTCCTAGGACCATTATCTAATTCATCCTGTGTATATAAATGCCTGGCTTTGCCCCTGCCATGCCTCCTATCTTCTCTGCTTGCAGTTACTTCATTGTTTAACCCTTAAGTCCTTGATTTCCATTCCGCTGTGTTATGCCTCTCCATTTTTATTTCTTCGTTTGAGATCTTACACTAGCGAGACTGCACATGTAGGTCTGCTTTATTTCACTTATGAGTATATGTTCAAGATAAAAGACAACCCATAAATTTCGAAAAGATTTTTAACAAATATTTAGGCAAAGGTCTTCTATCTAGAATCTATAAAGAACTAAAAATCATTGGGGTCCCAAAATTCAAAGACCCAATCCAGAAATGGGCATCTGACATGAACACACACTTCTCAGAGAAAGAAATTCAACAAGCCTACAAATATATGAAGAAATGCTCCACTTCAGTAGCCATTTGTGAAATGCAAATTAAAACAACACTTAGATACCATCTCACCCCAGAAAGAATGGCTATCATAAAAAAAAAAATCAAGCAACAACAAATCTTGGAGAGGCTATGGGGAAAAACAAACCCTTCTGCACTGCTGGTGGGGATGCAGACTGGTGCAACCATTATGGAAAGCAGTGTGGAGACTCCTTAAAAACTAGAACTGGAAATCCCATTCAATCCAGCTATCCCTGTGCTGGAAATTTTCCCAGAAGAACTAAAAACATACTATGGTGGTATCTGTGCACCTATGTTTATAGACTGCTATTTACCCTCTGCTTTGGAACTTGAGTAGCTAAGCCAGGTGTGGTGATGCATGCCTGTTATCCTAGCACTTGGGAGGCTGAGGTTGCAGGATCAGTGTGAGTTTGAGACCAGCGAGCTCATGGCCAGCCTGAATTGCATAGTGAGACCCTGTCTCAAAAAGACTAAATAAATAAATAAATAAAACTTTAGTAGCTAGATTAATTTTCAAATATCTAGTAAGGATGCATAAAGAGCAATACTTCTACCTCTCTACTTGGATATTTACAGAAGACAAACTATTTGCATAACTTTATACTTCAAGTTTCTAGATATCTAAGTTACTTTTAAATAAGGAAGTAGAACCCAGTGATCTTCATTTGTTTTTTAAGTATCTCAGAAGGTGTTTGTTCTGCTTCATCTGCAAAGAAAGGTCTGTAACCTACTCTTCAAAAATGAAAAATCAGGACCAGCTAAATAGCTAAGCAGATTAAAGTGCCCACAAGCAGGCACAGTGGCCAGGCATTCAGGCCTGCCATGCTGGGCATGCTGAGATGGTAGTTGAGACTGGGCATGGTGGCACACACCTGTAATCCTGGCACTTAGGAGGCTGTAAACACCCTGTAAAGCCTTCCCTAAAATACAGAAAAAAAAATTTTAAAAAATGAAAAAACACCCTTCCATACAGCTCTCTAATGTGCTGAGTATTTCCTTCTACAGTAGGTCTGACAACTCTAAGTGTTGCCCAGTGAGGACCTTTCCACCTTGAACCTGTGAGAGTGTGAATCTAGTTGAACAATCATGTGGTCTGCCTAACATATTTTGAGTCGTTTTCTTCCTTAAGGCTAATTTTAAGTAGACTTAATGCTAACTATTTAAAAACTAATTCTAGCCCTCTTAATTATAGAGCATACCATTTGGTCTGAAGTCTGCTGTTGAGAGAGGGCTGTCTGCGGTTTTCCACACATTTAGCCGTAAAACCTCAAGCTCCACCATCAATGTCTCCGATGAATCTGGGTATGCTATTTTCCACCATGCTGCCCTCCACAACAGAATTTCCATCATATGTCACCTGTGTGACAATAACTTCAACGTCAACCAGAGGCGCTTTGTTATGTTCAGCCAAGGTACCTTGTAAATCTTTTAACCTAAAATATTTTCCTTATACATACCTCTTACTCTGCACTAAGTATATGTGTTATTTTAAGCAAGCTTAAAATTATGTGTTGATATATTTAGTTGATTATCTAAGATGATCTCATTTTAGTTTTATTAAGTATCAATTGTTGCTGGCTAATATAGTATTTTGGCTCCTTCACCTAAGTATTAGCTCCATAAAGGGCAAGGATTTGTTCTACTTTGTTTGCATGGTAAGCTAGTTCAGAAGTTGCTCACAAAATATTTGTTGAATAAATAAATGCAGAATAGAAACTGGTAAGCTCTAGTATAATTAATATACAGAAACATTCTATAGACATTCAGAGAAAGGAAGGAAGAATGTGACCATAAGATTCTGGTAGAATATTCTTATCCTTATTTCAACATTCTAAGCTTGGGATTAGTTTCCTCATAGTACATATATTTAATAATGAAAACATTCTTTTATAATATTTATGATTAACAGCTCCTTTAAAGATAACCTAGTTTAAGGAGCCATCTTTGCTGATTGTTAAATATGCATACATGTTTTCACATCTACTAGAATGAGTTTGCATAGCACAGAAGATAAGGTGATAAATGAAAATAGAATAAAGATAAATTGTCAACAACGGGTGGTGCAACAGTACTGCTAAAAATAAATGGTGATTTTATATTTAAATTAGATCTGCTACCACAGTAATCTGTCTTAGATTTTTGCACCCATAAAGATAAAGTGTTATGCTTCAGTTCTGACTACTAGTAAATTCCAAACTCCAGCTGAGTGACTAAACTGTCTTACACACTATGAAGTTTCATCTTTCACTTGTAATTTTCAATACAGAATAAAGCTAGTTAAAATAATTCAAAGCTCAGGAAAATCCAAATAGAGTTTTTAACCTGCTACTTAGTTATGTGTTATCTTTAAGCTTTTCTTTAGTGTAAAAAAAATCTTTGGTAAGTTAAAATCTTTCACTGATCTTCTGACTTCTTGGATTTCTACTTGTAGATTTTGACACATAGAAAATGTATAAATCTAGTAGCAATATTATTGCTTACTCATCATGAAATTATGCCAGCTGTGAGCATTAGCAGCTAACAGAGAGGCAGAATTTCGGGGTCTGCTTTGATTATAGTGTCAGGCACAAGCAATGTGCCCACATGGCTGACCCAAAAGTTATGCTCAGTACTATGTTATATAATCTACCCACAGTCCATTTGTTCTGTTCATAAGAATCTTTTGACTAATGTAGGAAACTGCTGTATATTAATAATCATGCTTCTCTGTGTATCCCCCTTTAAAGCAGAGTCATCCAAAATGGACATGAAAAAGGAAAGAAATGGTAAGATGTAAGTAAAATAGTAGTGCCCTGCCAAAGGCAGTGGCACATATTACATCTTTCCTTGTAGCATACAGGTGCAAAATATTCTGTCACATGAGAGTGTCCCATAATGATGTTTCATATTCAGTTTGAAGTGTATTTTTTCTAATCATGGTTATTTGATTTTCTTCTTGAGGATTTTGCTTTCATTTTTTACTGTAAAATGTACTACCACCTCTATTTTTATAAATTCAGGTGTTCAAGAATGGTATTTATGGGCCCCGGCAGGATGGCTCAGTGGTCTAAAGCACCTGCTTAGGAAAGCTTAGGCAGCTGCAGGGACCGCGGTTCGATCCCCAGCACCACGTGCTATGCCAGCCCTGCCCTCAGGGCAGGCTGAGCCGGCCATAAAAGTAAATAAATAAACAAACAAAAGTTCTGAAACAAGAAAAAATAAAATAAAATTCTAAAAAAAAAAAAAAGAATGGTATTTACATTGTTAAAAATAAGCAGTTAATGTAGCTTAGAGCCTCAGCCATCGAGAGCTGTATCAATCTGCGAGGTCTGAGACAGGGTCATTCCAGTGCGTCCTGTCAGTCTTCCTCAGAATACAGAGGCTTGGAGATGCTATTGCAGAGGCCAAGGAACTGGAATGATCAGGTTTACATTTTGAAAAATAGGAGTGGGAAAAGACCATAAAGAGGGTAGAGATAGCATCAGGCGGTGGTTATGACTTGACTCCGGGTGCTGCTGACATAGAGACAGACTCCTGATCTTGTGGATGGATCAGTTCTAGAGGCAAAATGAAGGGATCATGAACACCAAGAGAAGTAGCAATTTCAAGTAGGAACAAGTGGTCAACAGTAGAAAAGTACTGTTCAGAAGGAAGTAAGACAGGAATTTCAGGAGGAAGACAAGAGTCCGCAAATGCCGCTGGATTTAGTGGCAGAGAAGACTTTTGTTAACATGCATTCTTTTCCAATTTTGTGCAGTCTTATCTTGTCCCACAAAATATTTGAATAAAATTGAAAATAATTTAAATAAGAAATAGCTTA